>CAKNET010000093.1:0-38586 GCA_930272545.1 Sphaerostilbella broomeana | reverse complement strand
CCCCCCCCCCCCCCCCCCCCCCTTTTAACGGATCCTTAGTACAGGATTGCAAAATCAGCAGTGCTTATGCATGAATTACGGCTTGAGTACAGGTTTTCAATATCCATACCCCGTTCTGTTGTCTTGACAGGTGTTGCTGGCTTTTTTCTATCACATTTTGCTTTGAGTTGTCGGTATTGATTGCACGCCTGTAACGAGGTCAGTCATTGGACTCCAAAAGAAAATCATGAGAGTATCAGAGCAAATATATGAAACTCTTTGAGTTCTTCTCCTTTGGCGTTGAGTCCAGGTATAAAAACGGTTCCTAGTAACTGCCCGTTTAATACGCGATCTGATTTAGATAATAATTAGGCGAATAACAACTTCCCTGTATGAGGGGCACCGACGCCCAGTTATGTCGTGGCTCACCGTTCTGGAACGGTAGTGGCGGCGGATGATGTGAAAAGTTGCCACAATACGCAGTGTCGGTAACGCATACTGATAGTGGGGAGGTGATTAGTATTCCCGATGGTATTACGACGGCTAGCAATAATGATCCTACATGAGAGCAAGATACTCTAGCCTTGAATGAAAATGACCCGTATTCAAATACTGAGGGATGAGCTGACAAATTGGTCCTCCTAGTGTTGGCATCGAAGAAGTCCAGTCCGAGAAACCAGGTGGGTGGTGCTGCTATGAACTCATGGCTGGATGGTAATGGTCAAGAGGACCTTTCCGCGGATGGGAGCGTCCGTAGGCTGCCTGCCTAACTAATTATACGTAAGTTGATGCATGATCAAATGTTCTTCTCCTCCAGTGCTATTAAAGGGCACCTAGATTCATCTTTGCAGCCCATCGTTCATCCTACAATCTCCATGTATATCTAGCCGATGTCTCTTCAACAGCTTGTGCTGTATTGCCTTCACCTTTTTACTCCTATATCTCTGCAAATGGCTTGTTAGCTTAGCTCGTCGATATTAGCAGTTTTCTTGAACCTTAAAGCGTTTTATTTAGTGATGATTGTTTTAACGTATCAAGGGCGAGTGAGTTGGTGATTTCGAAGAAGGGAGTCAAGACTTCGTAAAACCCACCTTCATGATTTGGATTGCTCCGTGTCAAAGCTCGGGACGTTCCGATGGGATACGTATTACGCTCTATACTGAATGAGGCCGTTATGCTACGGAGTACTTGTTAATGGTAAAGAAGATATGCTGTCAGTCCGGAAGGTACAGCTCCTCTGACCATCAATGTATTAATTAAAACACCTTGCTATTGTCCTCAATCTGAACCTCGCACAAGTAGCTTTCACAGTGACAAATATAGGTCGCCCGGGTCCCCCACCTTGTTATTTACGTTTACAAGATCCGGTAATCGATGAGTGGTCTACCTAGACAGTTTGCACCGTACACTTAACCACGTAGTGAGTCGACCAGAGGGGCCGAAGTTCCACGGTACTGCACTGAAATAACCATCTCACCATCGGCAATGAATGCAATCCGGGCACAATTGATGTTACTAGTAAACGTAGGTCTCCGAGCTCGCCGACACGTGGTGGAAGAGCGCACATCATTTGCCTTGCCAGGAGGCAGGGCTTCTCAAATCCAGTATCTATGTAAAGATTTCGGGAAATCTCCCACAGTGCCACCAGTCCATCCCCATCTAAGAAATCCTTTCCTCGGTTCCCATAGATAAGACCTTCACGTATCTTTCCCCCTTCCCTGGAAGGCCATTGCTGCAGATATAGCCTAACCGCACAGCGTCAACAGCACATCAATATAGCCCAGCGAAATAGGAGAAATAGCAGCTGTCCATTAACTACGCTAAAAAAATCGAGTAAACATGTTGTCTCCAGTTCTTCAAGTTTCAACGATCTAGTATCAATACCTGTTCCGCTTACCCCATCCCTAAGCAATCTCATCTACTGGCCAAAACAATCCAGGTTGTCACAGCCGACTTTGGCGAGAAGCGCTTGTGGGGCTCAGGAGTATGCATCATGCAACGGATGGGTAGGAAGGCTTTGCAACGCATAAAGGTGAACGGGGTAGAGACTATTCGCGCACCGGGTGCTAGAATTTTAGGTACCAGTCATCTTTCGCCGCCGTTAGTCATGTGCTTGTAGATAGTGCAAACAGGACTACACAAATTTCTAAGCTCTCGCACCCCTCAGTCCTATGGCTCCCATCTTGAACTACACTTAGGCATCCAATGACAGCATTTAGCTTCGATTAGTAGCAGGCCATCGAGAAAGAGCTAAGTGGGAGTAAGTATATAGCAATATGTGCACAATAATAAGTTTTGACGGACATCAACGAGTTCCCTTTGCTGAGATACCTTTGTTCTCCTGTCATGTGCATCTCCTCCTTAGCTTCTTTCTATACGTCTTTCCTAGAGTGACGCAGTCTCGTTTGCCCCATTTCCTCTAACGCCCTCAAACCTTTTATCCATAGCTTATAAATGAAATATGCCTACTATGTCTCCTAGAGTATCGCCCAAGCGTTCTCACAACCCCAGAAGTAGCCAAATGGGTACTCTAACGTACTCAATATTAATCCCTAGCACTTGATGCTAGAAGTAGAAGTGTTCTTTGATTCTGCATTAATATACTCTACATATACCAAAAATTCAGGTTCGTTCTTATCCACAGTGAGAACCTTAGCGTTAAATCCCCAGGAGGAAGGGAAGCATTTATCATACCTGTATATACTGCAAACGAATAAAAGCGGCATTTAGCTATAGCTAGTAGTATGTGCAGGATATGCATATCATGATCAAGGTGTTCGGGGAGTACATACATAAATCACCCCACTCTTACTAATTTCTCTTGGTTTTTCTCTCAAGAGTCTATCTAGGCTTCATAAAAATGCTATGCTAAGGGAAGCCTATGTCTCCAAATGATCAGGTCAAATATGGAACCGCTACCATTACACTTACCGACTGTAGTCGTGGTTAGTGATGCTAATTTATAAAGATATTGGAAATATATTAAAAAAAAAAACCAATGCTCGAAACGCGTTCACCGTGTGCAACAAGATATTGACCTTGGAACGCTTCACCCTGTTGAAGCTGCCACGTATGACTCATGACAATGAGCACGACACGCGATGCCACCCCAACCCTCGAGTCGATCTCCTCTATCAGATCAACGAATAGATTGATAAACCATCGGCAAATGCATGTACTGGCCCCCGGGAACTGGTATTGTCGTGGCACGAAGTGTTTAATATAGGCTGAGCGGTTAGTAAGGTCGGGGACCCGTTGGCCAATGTAATGTGGTGCACCCATCCCATTAGGTTTACGCCCCCTGATAAACAATCCCTTGGTACTCTTGTCTCTCGGTGCGAGCTGACGTGAATTTACCTTGGCCACCAGCCCGCTCCTTGAAGAACCATACCCACTTGCAATATTTCACCCAAAACTCCTGTCTATATTGCTTCCGCTTCCTTCCTACCAGACTCCCAACTTCTATAACCTCCTATTCCCATGTTTGCTTGTTCATCCTCAACTATCCCCAGGGATGCCGTGGTAGCTCACCAATGGAGGCCCTTTCAAAATCAATCATCATAACACCGCCAACCTCAGCGTTCCACAACATGTTATCGACCCGCACATCGTTGTGAATCACCCCCCTCTGATGGATGGCATGTAACGACTGAGTAGCCGTCTCTTGTAACGATCGCTTGCCGCCCTGCAGCATCACTGCGTCGGAAATGCTGCATCCTGCCTTGTTGGGCCCTACTACCTAAATTAAAAAGCATTAGCGGCAAACGCCTTGTCGCAGCCCTGAATAATTGTTATTGGAACATCAAGGGCCCACCAAAATCCAAGATTCTAGTTAGGTATGCGAACTATACTCAACGGGAAGCTGAGTAATTTTCTCTTCACCTGAATGCCCTCTTATGTCGAATGAATATGCTTCTAGGAAGGAGCTACGTTCATATATACTTTTCCCCCATATTCGTTTTGATCAGCATGGAATAGTTTGTCTCCCTTTCACAATGTGAGCGTTCAGGAGACAATCCCAACCGCAAGAAGTGAGCGCCGCGGAAACCGGCTATCATCCGACGTACGCAGCTTAGTGGGGCCAGAGTTGGTCATGCGCGACTGTGTGACCGGAAACGGAATAGAGTTTTTCCATGCCACTCCAACCCATCACTTCATTCCTACCTACTGGTTGGCCCCTTTCGTGTTCCCCCTCTTTGGTCGACATTGTTTTCTGGCCTTAGAGGCTCCTTTTTCATGGCTACACCGCTGAAATTTTGTCCTTTTGACCCAGAAGCACCGAGAGCTGACACAAAAGATCGTTCAGTCGCTCAACTAAACCGACATAGGGAGAAGATAGGAAGACCTGAACTGCAACCATCGTCTAGAACACCAGAAGAGGCCAAAGAGTACCGAAAAAAACAGTACCTAATAAATATCGACATTATTCATGAGGATCCTAAAACCACATCCTTCCGTCAACTCTGGTTATCAGGTCAGAATCGTGAAAGACAGCGGGAGAAGGATCATCGACGGGTTGAACAACAGACGCTGCTGGAGGAGAGGAATCAACTTTGGGCACAATACAAGAAAGCGAAAAAACCCACGGCTGGGAACAACAAGCAAGGAAAAAAAGCGAGACGAAATCCCGCACCTACAGGGAGAGCAACACAATCACAAGAACAGGATTTTCGGAGCGACGCAGGGGAAATTGTTTCCACAGGTGAAGCCGACATGGTTGAGTTTTCGTCGGGTGACCCTAATCCTGAACACATCCCACCACAAAAGCGTCGTCGTCTAATTAAACCCCATATCGAAATGGAAGTCACAGTCGACGTCGTCAAAAAATCGCACGATGATTTTGGTGGGTTTAAATACGAGCATTATTTCGAACTGTGGGGCAGTAAGCCGACATCATTCTTCCTCAACCTCTATATTGACCGTCAACGCAATGCTAAACATGCTATTATACAAGCATTGCAATTTACGGATCCAGATCTATCAAACCTGTATCAGAGGGCGCTTGCGTTATTTACATTTCTAGCCGTTCAAGCAGTTTGTATAGAAAACGGTGTTTCGAATGTTTCAGATTCAGAGTCGAAACTTAGGAAAGAGATGGTGCTCGCATTTGATTTACATCCGAACCAGACCAACTTGCGATCGAAGGAAGTTGAAACCCTATTGAACTACTTTTTCCTAGGAGAATATCTCTGGAAAAAATATATATCTATAATGGGCAATTTTGCTGTCGATGTGAGGGGGCTTTTATTCTACGACGATCTTCTTGATCACTGTAGGGATATTCAGTAAGACACCTGCGCATCCTATTTGCAAATTCTTAGCTTACGAATTAGTGACGGAACAGTTTTGAGCGGAGAGAATATGTTACCCAAAGCAGCGGATCGTTTTGGTGTCAACGAGCTGGTTATCAAACTCTGGGGTCACTTTTGCGAGTGCTTCAGCAACCTCGCCAAAGTAAGTAAACAGGACATGAAGGGGCTGAATGACCAAATTTTCCTTCGATGCAGCACTTTTGTTACACAGAGGAGAATGAATGGCGACAAACAATATGAAATCCCTCAGAACCCAACAAACACTGCTGTTACTTTAGCTGCTGGGTCTTCGCTCCAACCTCATCGTTCCGCTATGCCAAGCCCACGCAGTTCCGCCCAGGGATCACCTCCGACAATTACAAGCCAACAACCTGATCAGCCAGAGTCCCAAGCCATAAAGTACGATCAAGGGCGTCATGCAGTTTTTGGAAACCATCCAAATCCTCTTCTTAATAGTGCGCATGGGTACATGGGAAATGCCAATCCTGGGTCTAATCGTGGTTTCCTTCAGTCAACTGAAGGCGATGCTGGGCCGCCTATTCATGTCGTCTCTCGACCACTTGCCAATTATCCCGATCCCAGGTCTCATCGCAGTTTTCCTGGATCAGCCGAAGGCAGTGCTATGCCATCTAGTTATCTTACTCCTATTCCACACTCATATGCAGAATACCAGCAACCTACATGCCAACCCAAGGAGCAATATCACTCGTCAAATGGCCATATACGAAAACCTCCACATCCAAGAAATACACCCAGAGCTCCTTCCGCCGGCTATGCCGATCCCGAGTCTAATCGCGGTTTCCCTGCGTCAGCTGAAGGCAATGCTATGCCATCCGGCCATGTTGCTAGTTTCCAACATCATGCTGTTCCACACCCACCTGCGGTGGCAAACCAGCAGCCCGCACACACATCCGCAGAGCATCTTAATGGTCATTCATATCTATATTCAAGAAATTATGGTTCTATTCTACCACCGTCTGACCATGTTCTACCCTCTGATCATGCTTCTGGTCCACCACCTGGCTCTGCTGTAGGTTTAAATCCCCCAAATTTTCACAACGGCCATAACACGAACGGGCACTCTAGCAATACAGTCGGATCTCCTCCCATGCCTGATGCCGGTTTCGCCATACAGAACCCTAAGCAAGATGTAGGGCAAGGAGAGCTTAGACCCACAGAACCTCCCAGATCAATTTCGCAGAATACGGGGCTTGGACAGTCATTAGGAACAATGGGGTTTTCGGAAGCTTCAACGGATTCACTTCAAATTGATTGGGGAGAATTTTTTCATTTCAATACTAGAGGCCCAGCTGAACGTTGATGTTTTCTTAACTAGTTTCTTCGCCCTGGAGATACCAGAGAACATATAACGGTCCTACCTCAGGCAAGTTCAAAGTAATTCGCGGCCACGTCGACTTCGACTGCCCGTTCTGTATCTCATCAATCTTGTACACACACCCGTCTCGCATTGGAGTTCCGTTAAGCAAACTGTAGTCGGTTGGGTTGATAGCATAAACGTAACCAGGATATTTGATGTAGCGTTCGCCAACTCGGCCTTCAGGAGGGGGAATCAAATCGTAATCACCGGGAGTATTGATTTTTAGAATACCGCCAATATAATTGTCCTTGAGTAGTAAGCAAAGAAACATGGTCTAAAAGAAGTACCTAATACAAAGCTTACACTGATATCTGGAGATGCTATTTTTTCACTAACTTTTCCATGCAATTGCCTCATTTCGGTTTGATTGCTAAGATTTTTTTCCCTACAAAAGTAGGCGTTTTTTTTGTATGGCACCCATGATGATGCGTCTAGTCGCTTTAGAAATGACAAAGCAAGGGCGCGGTAGGATGCCTCTTCCAAGTCAGGCTCTTGTGACATTCTTTCGGTTAAAATAATTTTCGGTGGCTGAAAATCATGTAGCGGATAGATATGTCTTGAAGAAAAGAGGAAAGATTTAACTGGCGCTTTGAAGCCCGAGGGACTTTGGGTAAAGATGTGAAGAGGGGTGGGAAGAAAAGGATCATGTGATGATGGATCAGCGGGGTTGGATTGATGGGCTTCTGAGTGGTCGGATTTTCTTCGGCTCTGGGAAACTCATCGAACTGCTGTTTCTGCGAGGACACTTGCGTGAAGAAGAGGGCGACGAAATTTGCTCCAAATCCCGGGACTATGGCACTATTAAGTCACCCAGCTAGAGAGCTGGCTGCCTCTTTTCACGAGCTCCATTGAAAGGGTTTCCGTCACCGAAAATTGGATTGTTTATCCGTCCAGTGGTTGTGCATTGAGCCGGGAGCGGGTCGTGGGAGGATGCTGGAAGGAAGCTGGGGTGCTCACTCTCAAATACGTTGTGTTGAAGTTTCGAAAAAGGAGTCAAGTGGAGGCACAGTCCTGGAATAACCAGCAATAGAACAATGCCATGTGATATACCCTACTGCAACCGCTCAGGCAGCCCCTTTGTTGGATAAGTACGGACGAATGAATTATGACCGTATGGATCCTCGATTTGCTACAAGGATTTTCAAGATCCCTGGCAGACCCTGACTTTCTTCAATCCTAGATCCGGCATTATTTATTGTTACCTAGACATGCCCACACCATCGGGTCAGAGCGGGCAACCTCAGCAAACGCCCAACACCCCCCTCACACCCTCACCCTATGTTGGATACCAAGATACTTGTGCCATTCTGGTAGTGTTGAGACTCACGCTGCTCTACGGAACACTCCGCACTGCTTTTGCTTTTTGGCAAGTACATATGACGCTCCTAGTTTGGCAATCTTACAGGCATGCCGAGTAAGTTTGCTGTGGTAACGACGCAGGGTACCTCGAACTTGACTCCATCACCCTCCTAGGTGCGACAGAAGGGACAAAGGAGATGAAAGAAATACTTTCTCCACAAGGGTAACCGATGGTTATTATCTGCAACCCTAGTCAACACTCTCCTGGTCATTGTCCACCCGTTGCTTTCTGGCGTCAGAGCCTCCATTGAACTTCCGTCTGCATTGGGTGGTGAATGTTACATGCTGGGCTGCCTGGCAAGGCTATGCTGATCTCAGCAAGGGCTTGAAAGAATGTCACGCCTGGAAGAAGTCATCGAGGGCGGCGTAGTGTTTGTGTTAAGTAGCGCACACGATTAGTAGTAGGATTATTGTGACAGCACCAGCTTTCATGAAGGGCCTATGATGCTGAATTGCGACATTCTTCATCCTGATATTATTCATTTCTAGTGCCGTTCCCGTTGGGCTGACATGCTTCGCCAGTAACAAACGGCAGGTGAAAGCATTCACACAGTCTCTGCTGACTTGGTTGGAGATCTCTTGCCAATGGTTATCTACCTCCGGGGCAGAAGGCCTGAGAGGGGTGGACTAGCAACCCATTTAGCAAGCTCCTTTTTCCACTTTTTTCTCTTACCCACCCTCCGTGTGATGTCTCTAGACAGCCTGGACGCTAGAAGATAAGCCAGGTGAGCATATGACGTGTCCTTCTTACCCCTTTTTACACATCCACTCCCCGAGATGTGCAATTCGGGAGCTCATGCTGTTCATTGTCGTCAAGCGCATTTATGATATGCTAGCTTTTGTTCACATGATCACCAAGTTTGGGGGAGGGGGGGGGTGGACAGGTATGTTCATCACTGACAAGTAATGTAGCAAACTTTCTGACCCTCTCTTTGCCGACTTGTAGTGCCCCGGTAACAATTAACAGAAGCGTCTGGCCACTATCGTCCTCCGAGTCAGGATCAGGGCCCTTATTGAGCAGCAACCTGACACCGAGACGATATCCCCCCGAGAACACGCAAATCACCTACGGAGAAAACAAGCCAGAGGCAGCCAAAGTTTTCTTCGAATGGCTACGCGAAGTCCCAGATAACCACCTCATAGTCTATTCCGACGGCTCACAGGATGAACAGAAGAGAGTCGGCTGGGGATACGCCATTTACCGCAACAAACAGAAGATTGTTCATGACAAGGGGAGACTTATCCAAGCAGAGGTATTCCACGCTGAAGCAGAGGCAGCAAAATAAGGACTATACCGGGCACACAAGATTAACCCCGGCACGGTTATTCACGTATGCATTGACAACACATCAGTTATAACGAGAATCAAAGGAAACACTCCTTTGAGCTCTCAAGACACCTTCTGCAGAATCCAAGAACTCGCAGAGATTGCAGAGGTCAATGTCAGATGGGTCCCGGGCCACCAAGATATACAAGGGAACGAAGAAGCAGACCGACTAGCAAAAGAAGGCTGCGGACTTCTCCCCGAAGACCAACTAGCCACAATCGCCCACCTCAAACGCACGGCGAAAGAACACACAAAAAGACTCCTTAATGAATGGTGGGATCGGACCATCAAAGAATACCCACGGTACCAGAGGATCGGTCTTACAAATATAACATCGGGATGCCCCAAGGAGCTGCAGCTACCTAGGCCAATCCTACATAATCTCCTTGCCTGTAGATCTGGGCACGGAGACTTTGAAGCCTACCACCGCAGGATGGGCCACACCAACCACACGAGGTGTACCTGCGGCAGGACAAAATCAGTGGAACATATCGTCTTCTGTAAGAAGGTGAGGAAATTAATGCACAAATGGCCTGGATACAACCCAGGCTCACACAACCCAGTCGAGTACTGGAAAATGCTGATGAACAACCCAGAACTTTTCCATGACTTTGCCAAGATCATAAGATTCTTCGAAGATATATGTCCAAACCTGAGCACACCACCACAGGAGGATCAAAATATCCATTACACTAACAATAACACCACCATCAATATCTCTCCTTAGTAATATTTCCTTTCTCTTATACTAATACTCAGCATATAATCATCTCCTTGAATAATCGAATCCGGCCAATGGCCATATAAATAATGTCTTGTATTGGATTGGGTATGCGCTCAATAGTATACGGAGCGCGGATACATTGAAAGAACAATAGCCGTTAGGCAAGATATGTAAGATAGTCGTGCTAGATAGTCTCTTACACGCCTCATACAAAGCTAGCCATTCGACCATCGAGGCTCTAACAGTCGGTCAAAATTTGGCAAATTCGCACAAATTTGCCTCGCGACCTCGACCGCGACCACGACCTCAGCACGCACAAACACGCTGTATTAGCTGCTAATAGGGCTCTCTTGGCCTGGGAAGGTATTAGCAGCTATACACAAATCTCAACAAGCCGTGCCCGCACTCGCGGGCTCGTGGAAGGGTATCTCTGCGGTGGCTACGACCGAAGTCTGGCCTTTAAGCTACGTGTACGATGAATCTTCGAATGGAGGAGGATGAAGTACGGGATATTAACTTAGCCGTTTGTACTTACTGGATTTTATTCCCCAGAGGGTTTCCTAGTAAGGAGGCCTGAAGTTGTGGGATATCTTTGTATCTAGTTTGGTATAACGGTAGACTCCCGCACGCCCAATGCCCCCAGGGAGGCTGGGAACCTGTCTCCTCTGACTCTGTCATTGCAGCTGGATCCCCAGGCGTTAAATATAATCATCATCATCATCATCATACCCCCCGGGAGGCTGGTAACAAGTTTTCCCCAGGCGTTAAATATAAGAAGAAGAAGAAGAGGCAACCTGACAATGAGGCCAACTAATCGCTAGGGCGAATGTGCGATGTTGCCAAGAAAGGTGAGGTAAACACGGGACAAGGAAAACACATCAATGAGATTAGCGTAACCATATGCAAAACAATACAAGACAAAGCAAAATCTTGTAGTGGGAGGCCGGAGCTCCTCCTTTTCTTCACAAAGATTGCACTAGAAGAGATACCGAACTTGGTTTACGAGTACAAAGAGTTGTTACATTACTAGAAGGTCCAGCAAAGTCAATGTCCAAGTCAAAGAGATATCTCACCAGAAGTTACAGTCACGGAAAGAGCAGACAATTCAGATGCCGCCAAAACATTCAACAAATAGCTACACCAATGGGCGGTGGTTACTTACTCAATCTGGCGCTGAGGTCAAAACTATTAGTTAGATGAAGGATGTCGAGCTTGGGTACTTATGTATCAAGGAAACTGTTAATTGTGAAAGATATGAAAAAACAGCTACTATGCACTTCTGCTAACATTGTCGACACTGCAGGGATGATTTCGATCCGGAACAAGGACAGTATTACGGACATATGGCTGATCGTTTGAGAGAGATCTAGGTTGGTGATGGTGGATGTGTTTGGCTTGAGGCCACCTAGTTTGGATTGGAATTATCAACTGCGCAGATGAATCTGGGAAGGGTCATACATATTGTACGTATTGCATATATACTATCCCGCTAGCTACATTAGAGCCATCTACAGTGCAACGCTTTAACCGTCAGTGAATCAATCAATCGCTTATGGCGCCTTGGACAGCGAAACTGACAAGACATAGCTGAATCGGTCATCTCGAGATGTCTCACGCCGTCGAGGCTCAAGGGTTGCGCAGTGGCGATCACACAGAAAGTTTCATATGGCCGAAGCATTTTGCCCTGTCATCGGATAACCTCGTTAACCTTTACCTCAACACCCTCCGCGCGAATGGCAATCGCAAACTCATTGACAGGAGGGCGGATTCCGTAGCCGATTTGATCAAGACGGTGGTCTCCTAGGAGAAAGGCCACTCAGATCACCCTCTTTATCCAGGCTATAGTCGCTGGTGTCCCGATCACTACAATATCGGCCGAGTTGCCGCCAAGAAATAGCCTATTGCGGACCACACTGTGATCCGCAGACGCATTGGCTATGTTGACAATTCTCTAGTAGGCTGACGATGTTTAGATATTTAGAGCACTACGAGAGACTTTGCTAATGTGACTTAGGGAAACGTCGCGACTAATCCGATCTCCATCGACTCCGACGGAGAGATAGATCGCGCAACTCGGCGTGAGCTTGATCGAGCGCGGGAGATCAACTTGCAGGATCAAAAGTTTGACAAACGCAAGCGCAAGCGTAATAATTCCGCGATTCGCATCAAGCAACAAGGGCAGCAGGGAGACGGCGTCATCACGGTCGACGAAAACGATGAGAATGACGAGAATGACGAGAATGACGAGGGCGGCGGCGATGGAGCGCCGGCGCAGAACTATGGTTCTTCATCTGAAACTAGCCACGCAAACACATCACGTTCTCCAGTCGCCAGCCAGCCATCTAGCACCGATGCAACTAGTCGTGTAGCTGCATTGTTTCCAGAACTCCTTCAAGAAGACGCCGACGCTCTCCAGCATGGAGCTGGCCGAAACCACTCTTCAGCTCGCGACCCAGCTCCGTTCGCTAGAAATAGCAGCTCGCCTCACGGCTTGAATATCCATCATTACAGCTCCCCAAGCGGATACGATGCTTCGTCTTCAGAAAATCACGAACACGGAGGCTCGTCGCCAGTGCGGACTCCAGAAGGCAGCGCTGGGGTGTCTGCTGTTTCGGCGACCACACCCAGTCGACGATTGACCCGGAGCTCGGCCAAGCGTCAGCGAACTGCATGAACAGCAGGATATGCGCCTCGAACTCGACATAAGCACACGAGCACAATCTGTCTCAGATCGAAGCCGGCTTTTTTTTTTCTCTTTACTTTTCTTTCTTTGCTTCCCTTTCTGTACTCTCCTCCCCTTTCCCTAGCTTCCCTCGAATGGGATCGGGCATCTCATATGTTTCAGGTTCACGTGTGTTTTAGGTGGATGTATCGTTTTAAAGACTGGTGCGATGCAAATAAATATGGCAGGGATATGCTTTTTCTCTAATACAGCCCTCAAATTCCTGCGCTTATCCCTATACGCAACCTAGATCGCAATTCGATCGATGTCTCCTAGTTCCCATAAAGGCTATGACATGTAGATCATAGTAAGTGCTTGCTTCAAGCCAGTAACACAGAATGGCAAGGATGCTATTATGACTGCAGAAAAGCGTATGGATAGGTCCGCAGTTACTAACATAGTCACTACGAATAAGACACGGGGCAAGTGGAAAAGAAAGGCGATAGGCTGTAGCAGTAAAATCCAAGTTAGTATGTGAGAACCTAATGGAGGCGATATTTTATATGGCTGTGTTTGGTGGAGCTCGGGAGAAAGTGAAGGAGGGCAGTAAGTCTAGAGTAGCCTGCCATCTCCCAGTATAAATGAGAAGACATTGGCAATCTGTTCTCCTTCCATTGATTATGTGTACCAGATATACGTACATACACATGAGTGCTTGAGCAAACGTAGCACGTACGCCATTCGAAAACAAAGCTTGTCTATCCTAGTAAGCATGGCATATGTGCTGAAGCTGCTCAGGCACTCGTGCGTATGCATAAGCTTCTTCAGGTTCTTTGTAAATGGTGACCGTCTCACGGTCTGCGCGCCACAATTGCTTAGCAACTTGTGCGTACGCACATTACTTCTCGAAGTAATAGTCTAATTCGTTTTTTTATATTTATATGGTTATAAAAGATAAAATCCCTTTCAATACAAGACGCCCGGGCGGGGCTTACAGGAACTATCTAGTGGTTTTGCACGGCCATGTGTCCTCTCTTCGTAGCTCATACAATGGCAACGTAATCATTACAGGCGCAGTTCTTTTCCATGCTTCTGTCTAGGCTTCCAGTCGTTGCCGATGCGCTTACTTGTTAACCTGGAAATCTCATGTCGATTCGTGGCTCCGGGCTCCGTTTGTCCATAGCTTGAGGTTTGCCACTACGCCGCCTCGGCTGTAAGAGCCTTCTTGACGCCATCAGGCTCAACGTTTTTCATTTTCATTTTGATCTTCAGTCTTCATTTTCAGTCTTAATTTCTAGCCATTTTGTTGTTGCTTTCTCATCTTTAATTTTATTAAAGCAGCTAAAAATCACCGTTTTTATCCTTTTGGTTGCGTACGGCTTGCGGTCTCTCTATCTACTTGTCTACTTGTGGCCGACGTCGCTGTTGCCTGGCAAGTTCTAATCCTGATCTAGGGATTTTTGGCCGAACGCTGCCAATATACTCATTCTATGTATTAATAAGAGTTGTATTATGTGAACATGGCATCTTACCCAAAGTTAGTGAATCCGTTGACAAGGCATATAGATATAAAATTGGCGAATCTTGCAAGCCCCATTCCCCTTTCTCGGTACGTGCTGTAAAAACATTTTTAACAGCTCAAGCTACTTTTCTGACGTTTCTAGAGCATCTCTTTACCTCATTTTTCTTCGTTTTCTTCTTTTTAAATTCTCTACAACCATGTTCGACGAAGAGGAGGACGAGGTCGATTGCGAGAAGGATCACGACAAGGGTAACGATGGCACATCCAACCCTACCGCGGCGAAACGTTCACAGTGCAGCGAAAACGGCAACCTCTTAACGTTCCCGTTTAAGCGGACAGACACACCGTTGCCATCGCCGTTGCTGTTGCCCCCATTGCTGTCACCCCCGTCGCCGTTGTCGTTGTCGTTATCGATGTCTCCGTCGCCATTACTGCCTTCTCTGTTGCCCCCATCTCTGTTACCCCAAAGATCTAACATTGCGATGTCTTTGTACGCCCACGAGTTGGAGTTTCACTTCACAAACCCGCCGAATCGGATCTTTGTGCGCGGCGCTGGCAAACCGTGGGAAGACGACACCAAGTACCATTTCCCGGATGAGCTGCTTCTTAGCCAACTTGATATCATTTCAATACATGCGAAGTTTAATGACGGGGACAAAGTACACGATGTGCTGCTGGAAAAGAAGGGCGACGTCTGGTCTGGCTCGATAGCTTCTCCCTTCAGGATTCTTTCCGTGAATCGAGAGGACGCGGAAGCATTGGTAATGGGCAGAGCCGTAGCAGTGGTCTGATCGCCTGGAGATAGAAGATAGATGAAAGTGTTCAAGCACATGAAAGCCGGGCTGCTCTCCGGGTGTTGGGGGTTGTAGAGGTTAGGCATGACTGCTGGTATTTGAGAAGGCTTACTTGAAGCCTAGATATAGAGCTGAAATTAACATTATTTATCGTGCTTTCTCTTGTTGATGGTTTCATGAACTTATGCCCTGTAGTATCTAGGATCCTAGGACAACTAGTTTCCTGTTCATAATCTTAACATAATGGGTATTCTAGGACATTAATAGGCATCCGATAGGTACATACATAACCTTATAGCAGTCTTGTACCGATACATTATAGGGACCCTGCCCCATACATTGAAGTCATTTTGCAGAGGTTAATATGAATAATAGGAAGCTATATTAATGCAGACCAACGAAGAGTGCGAGAATTCCTCTTAGAAAAGCTCAGTTACAGGTACAAGTAGTACTGAAATTTCTTAAAACTCAACAGACACTACAGAATAATTAAGTACATACATATATATATTACGTGACACTATCTAGAAAAAAATAACGCTTGTGTCAGGATTAATACCAGTCGGTCACGGTTTCCAAGTAGCCATGTCGAGTTATTGCCCAGGAAAGAGTCCCAACAAGATGCAATATCTGAGGTCCCAATGCTTTTTACAACTAAATCCCATCTCTTCATGTATTCCGTTGATACTAACTGAGTTTCATCTGGTAAGCACCTACGATATAGCCAAGATGAGTCAACTTCAAATTTAGATAGCTCTTGGTTGTATATATAAGCGTTCCTGTCTTGATCCATTTGTTCAGTATGTAGAACGTCATCTGTTTCGAAGGTAAAAGCTTCCTTGTAGTCGAATAAAAGCTCTTCGCCTGCACTGACTCTTCGTTTAGTTCGGAATTCAATCCTATAAGTCCTTCCTACCTTCACTATGCCTGATAGGATATTTGCATCTGAAGATGTGCTGTGATTCATGAACCTTGTCATGTTCCCAAAAACCGTTCCATCGATATCAATTTTCGCTTCATTGAGAAGAGTAAAGATGTAACTGATAGTTTTACCAAACGATTTCCGCTGTTGTATCCGACGCTCCGTTTCCTCTCGCGAAATAATTTCGCCAACGTACTCCCCAATGTACTCGTCTTCTTCGAAGTCTTGATCAGCGAATAATCCATAACCATGTATCCTGCTTTCTTTCTTCACAAGTTTAGTCGTCTGGCGTTTCTGAAGGTCTTTGTTATCACAAATATAACGCTCATTGTGTGATAGGTCTGCAATTTGTTCGCACAGGTGTGAGCACTCTTGTCCCAGGAGACTGCATTGACAATCTGGGTTATAGTGACAGGGCAGATCTTCACGATGATAGATACACCCAGAATAAGCGTACTGACATTCTAAGCGACAAAGACAAGCAGGGCCACAAAGGACCATTTGTCGAATGCAAGAGCAGTTCTCTTTCTTGCAAACTCCATCATGTCCACATGGCTGGGGATTACCTCGCTTCTCGAGTTCAGCGCTAATGTTTTTAGGCAACTTTTCACCAGGGACTCTCAAGTCACGCATCTTTGGCTGTATGAAGGATTCTTGCGTTTCGGACAACCCAGCCATTTCGAAATGAAGAGCCAAAGCTTGGCATTCAACCTCAAAAATTCTAGCAAGAACACATTCGGCAGATGCAAGGCTTTTTGTAGGCCATCGACGCTTGGCAAATGATAAGAATGCTATAATTTGCGGAGGCAGTTGTCTAATTGAATTCGCAGCTTTAGATGAAAGGTGACATTTATTTTCGCAAGGTGTAGGTTGTGTGTTGACAGAGTAGCTGGGATAATACTGAGCGATTTTAAGCTTGGAGACGTCTCCAATTCGTTCTATGCAATTGCAAATGAATAATAGGCACCCATTACACACCCTACTGAGTGGACTTAAAGTGCCGCCATATATTTGATGGGTTGCGTCTAAGGTGCGCAATTGTTTCGATTCCTGACGAGTCCATCGAGAGGGAATACTGCTCAATATTTCGATATGGTGCTTCTCATATGGTGCTACCGCCTTTTGTGTAGTTGTAAACGTCCGGACTTTGAAGCGTGCTTGAGAATGACCATTCTACCAGGTGTCAGTCGAGTTGCGAGATGCGTGTTTCCACAAGCTAGCTTACCTGGGAAAGTGTTTTTAAGCTTATATGCCTTTTGTCGCCGAAGATGTCATCAGTCTCATTGATAATTATGGATATCATCCGCCCATCGTGAATTGTACCAAACTGAAGCGCAGAGGAATTTGGGATTTTACGCAGCATAGTAAAGTGGTGTGGATTTTCATGCTTTCTCAAATAGCACATCGAGACCGATTGTGAATCGTAGTAAAAAAGAAATGATTGGTACAAAACATGAGGACGAGGAGTGAAAGAAGTGTTGTTAGTGGAATGGTTTAAAAATGGAATCGAACTTTCGAGCCAGGATTGATCATTGTGTAAAAGCCTCCATAACTGCTGCATACCATCGGCAATGCATCGATAGAAAATATCATCTCCGTAGAAATGAACCCTAGATGATCTTAGCAAGTTAGTTTTGGGTTATAGAATAGTAGAGTATTATACCAATCTATTTCGCTAAACCCGCAGTGGATGGCCCGCATTGGCTCCACCAAGTCTACTGGGTGATGTTGGGGGATATCTGTGATATCTGGCATAGTCTACTAGATATTATTAGTTTGTTTCAGCAATTGTATAAGATGAATCTTACAATATTAACCCTTCCGTCCTTTCCTGAAGAGGCAAAGAATTTTCCGGTCTCATGAATTGCCTACATCACATATTAGCCAAGTTTACATCGGAGGAGTATTCATAGATCGTACTAATGACAAAATGCCGCCACAATGAGAGTCGCCTCCAATGATATAAAGACAATGCTTATGAGAATTGGTCTCATTTATACTCCATACCCGAACAGTTGTATCATCTGAAGCTGACAGGAATATAGAAGGATTCAGAGGATGGGTTGCAAGGTCATTGATAACCTACAGAAGTCAGTAGCAATTCCATAAATATTTGGACATGACTTTACCCCTCCATGGCCAATAAAACACTGTCTATGTTAGAAAATTCTTTCACTCGACTCAAAAAACTCACTTTTATAAGCCGAAGATTATATGGGTCATAGATCTTAATTTTTCTATCCGTTCCGGCTGTTGCCAGATAAATTGTATTAAGTTTAATCCAGGTACAGCAAAGAATACCAGAAATTGGCTATGAATCAGTTAACGATGTAACGTATGAGAAGCCCAGTCCTTACATCAACATCGTAAACGTGCCCAATGATGTTGGGTCCACAGTCAGGGAAAATTTGAAGGATAATGATCTACCAGCACATTCAGTTTGCATACAACGAAATTTGATGGTTTAAATTACTAGACGATTAGAAAAAACCGCTAAGAACTGTGATTCAGAGGGCAACTCAAAAGGACATGGCACCATACCAAACCCTTAACAGATATCATTAGTGTACTGTATGTGAAGAATTACCAGAATCTCATACCCTCAGCTTTCTGTGGAATTCCGAGTGTTATGGATATGAAGTCTTTAGGTGTCGTGCAATTGAAGCGCCATTCATCTATGTTATTACAGCTAAGGGTTCTTGCAAGCTGCGGCTCATAAACCATGTCTGTCGCTGTGGCAGGTAATGAATTATCATCACTGTCTAGTGTGGAAAACTTCGTATGTTGACTAGAAGGGTAAGCGGATGTATTGCTGATCCCATCAAAATCTTGCTCGGTATCTGTTGAATTGCAATTTGTCAGATTTGATATTATATGTTCCAGCCGCATGCGCTTATATGATTCCTGGTTTGTATAGCTTGGCCTGCGCTTCGTGCTTCGTGGTCCGCTCGCGTTCCTGTTCAATACGAGTCGCCGAATCAATTGCTTGTGTTGAGGGAGACCTTCTCGCATCAGATGATGATGTTGACATGGAGGGCAATATTGCTGTTGCTGGAGATGATGGGACCATAATTGCAGTAATTTGAGGGGATTGTGTCTCCTGAACCGGCGATTCAGGCGGAAGAGACGGTGATTTTTGTGACATTATAGCTACAGTAATACAAGGTAGAGGTGATGGCGACCTTGAAAGCAACTCTTCTTGAGAAGTTGATGATGAACGAGATGATGAGCTTTAACATAACACCTCTGGGGCTGTAACGCTTGGGGAAAGTGGCACGTCCGGTGTTGCTAATAGCGAAAGAGGCGACAATCTTGACCTCGATGCTTCTAAAGCTGCGCCTATCAACTCAGGTGGCATGTTCAAGGTCTGTAAGAGACTCGAGTTCTCAGAACTAAGCAGGTCCATCTCTCGTCGACGGTGGTATTTAGCAGAATTTGTTGAGCGACCAATTTGATGGATAAATGTAAAACTTCGCTCACGCAGCAGCAGCAAAATCGTTTTGATCCGGAAGTAGAAATGTTCACTTTGCCAAAATTCAGTATGTAAGGGTTATAATGTATAGATCTGAGGATGAAATTATCATTTTAGCTTAGTTCTTTAAGTTTGCCTTTCTAAATTAGGCGTTGCTGTGGTGCATACAAGAGGCTCATTAACTTGCCATGCTTTGCTACCCTTTCACGCTTCTGCTCAGCCAACATTAAATACCTATCAAACTCCACCGAGAGATACTGCCATAGATTTTACTGAATTCCTTTCACAATGGAATACAAAAAATAAAAATAAAAAAACAGATCAATTTCCTGTATAAAATTATAATATTTGCTCTATAATAAACTGCTTCTGGAATAATTGAACACAGCCATCCTATAGATGGCATGAGATGCGACTGTTCGCGCACCATCTTTGTCATCACGACAGCCTCAAACAACTAAGGTTAGGTGCGTAATTGGACTGCACGTAACTGAGCCAAACCTAAATGACTGCTACGTATTCCGTTCATTCCGATGATGTATTCGGCGCTTGGTTATGCAAGGAATGCCTGGCCATGTCATGTCGGCCACTGCAACTATACCTCTGTAATAATTTAGGCAAGCCTGCGAGTAAGGTGACTGTAAGGAGATGTGAGAAGTTCTCACAAGACAGGTTTGGCAGCGACGGCAGCTGCGATCAACACGGCAGGGTTGTCAGGCCGAGTCGGTCTAGATAATGATTGGACCGAAGTACGGCTGTATCCTCGGATGTTAAGACCAAAGTATTCAAGGCGTGGGGAAAACTGAAAGCGAAAACAACGCTAAATTTCATATGTATTGTGGAGGCCTCAATTTGTGTTGGTTGGTGTGTCTTCTTACATCGTACATCATTGTATATAAGAATTCCGTAGTAGGTTTGAAACATCATGTGTATGAGAAATAGGGGGTATTATTTCTTGCCTACGCTCGTCGTCATTACGCACAATCTCATGTACGAAAGATGGAGTGATGTTCCTATATACTTAACGTCACTCTAAATAGATAGATCGCACTATACCCCTTATTTTACAAGTAGAGCAGGCGTCCAAGGCAACAATCCTATAGCCTCCAGCAGAAATGCCAACAGCCACACGATACCCCTCTGATGACCTTTCTAAATCACAATGGACTCAGTTATTTGAACTCGAGTTTGAACTTCGGTGGGCATGTCGCCCGTTTCGTGATCTGGCATCCGATATGTGCAAAACTATTGGCAAGTGGGACTTGATTCAACATCCAGATCCAAGTAAGTTCACCAAATTTACAAAGACTGGCAGTAAATATTGACGCCTAACTAGCTTGGCCAATCGCTACCACAAAACAGCTGAGTGAATACGCCCAGGTCGTTTGGAAACGAACTGGAATCATAGTTGAGCCAAATATCCCGGGCAAGTGGTATTATGTAAGGGGGCCAAGTGGTGAATAATCTCATAGCCTTCGGAAGTCTTAGGAATCCTTGTACCTAGTCTACATGAAATCAGTACTCAGTTAAAAAAAAAAAAAAAAATTTAACTTGGGGGAGTTTCCAGAGGCTAGAACATTTGATCTAATCTACCGTACAGTGTGCATTGTCCAAGAGTGTAGAATGGATGTATATGGAGAGCATGATCGGAAATGGTGGTGGGGAAAAATGGAAACCGGCATGGTATCACCCCCTGTCTATTAGGTAGTCTACCAGGGCCAAGATGTGACATTTAAGTGGCAGTGGCAGTTATGGCAGTCTCGGTCAGTTGTGGCGGAAATGATCATCTGAGTCAGCGACGCAGGCAAAAATGTGGAGGGGTGGAGAAATGCAAGCTGTGGCAGACTGGGCAGTTTTGGTCATTTGTGGCAGGGTCAGTTCCCCTCGCACACTTGCGACGGAATGTGATGTTATCAGTGGCGTGCATTAATCCGCGGAAATATTGGAACTGCCCCGAGTCTTGTAGGGGGACAATTGTCCGGTCTTAGGAGGTGTACATGCAATAAGCAACTGAGTAGCAAGTGATGGCATGCTCTAAAATGTTAGGGATAACCATTGGCAGTACAGACGTCGGGGCTAATAGACAAACAAGTGTTCTAGCATCGAGTTCCATTCGGAAAAATTAACTCAATTTTTATCACTTTCTAAACGCTCGGTAATTTAAGGTATCATTCACCTACGCATACTACATCTACTCAATTTTCTTCTACACACTCACATTTCGATTATTACGCTTTCGTACTCCGAATACCCAAACAGATATTTGTTCCAGAATCGCATGCTAACGGTTCAGACAAAACCGGACATGTTGATGTGCGAGAAAGAGGGAATGCCTAGTAATTTACATACATCTTGGCTACTGCGACGTTGGTGATTAACATTTTGAATAGGTGTGCGAGATGCTACAGAACAAGAGGTTGCCGACTTAGTGCCTGAGATTCGGAAATACCTTGGCGAAGGACTTGTCAATACATTTTATGAAAAGGGACCGTACTTCGTGGCCCAAAGGGAGAAGTGCAATTGATGTGCACGCATGCACATTGGCACTGCTCACACTGCGGCGGAGTTGGTTGCAAATGTCCGAAAAATGACATGCAAGTGCTGGGCAAGTGTTTGGAATGGATAGAACCGGTCCATGACTTTGGTAGGGTCGAATCTGACCCGAAAGTGCCTTAGATAACAGATGATCTAGGAAAACTCGATATAAGCTAGAAGTGGTTTGTTCTGGAATGACACTCATTTTACCTCTCTTGCACCTATTTGTATGCATCAACTTTGTCACAGTTTATTCACAGTTTATTCCTCTGCCGTGCCTAAAGCTGTCCACGCTTTAACTTGATCTAGTCACCAAACTTTTGCCACCCTGAGCAAAAAGACCGCCATATACCCTATGTTAAATGTAGGTACTTATGCGATCAAAATGTCTGTCGCAGCTTTGATAACGGCAGAATATTTAACCGAGATCATGAACCCCCACCTATCCAAGCTCACCTCAACAAGCACCATAAATCAAGGCCGACCGTATCTCCTTTGCCATTTTCTTGCTCATGGCACAAAAAGCTCTTGAGAAAGCTCGGAAGAATGTCCAAAAGGCCTATGACGATATAGCGTGCCTAGGTGATCTCCCGGCTGAGTTTGATAAGGAAAAGCAGGAGCACTTTACATTGGTTTTCCGCGATGTGCCCCTCCAAAAGCGCTCGCCAGGATCAGCACAACAAACGTCAGCTCAAACCTCCCATATTGCCAAATTGCGCAAGGGGCATAAAGCATACCAAAACATCCTAAGACAACTCCCACATTGTCTTTTAGCATTTGTTCTGGCCATTTCGCCCCGGAGTGGTTACGATGTTCCAGTGCCTCAATTCATCGCTAGTTTCAAGTGCCCGTATCCCATGGAACTTAACGCCAACGCCAGGAAGACACTTGAAAGCTTTGCAATCGAAGAGAAATTTCACCAAGATCCCCAATTCCTGAAATGGATTAAGCTACTCTTCGAAAGTATTAATATAGCCATCACTCTTATGTATGAATATCTTGACTAATGTGCCAATGTGTAATCGCATAGGACCTGCTAAGCCAAAAAAACTTCTGGTGCGTGCAGCCCCCAATGCGATACGACTCGAGGCATTACGAACAATATTAGCCGACCGATATTACAAGGCTTTTCAATGCTCGCCTAGCCGAATCGAAGAACAGAAGGACAGTCAGATGGATGTGGAAAATATGACACGCTGCGCAAGCGTTTTTGTTTCTGGGCAGCCTACTCAAGACATAAGGCTCGAGTTGAGGGTTAAACTGGATGATGGTTTGGTCGAAGAGCTCTGTCCGGCGCCGTACCAAATCTCCTGGACGCTAAAAGACGGTAGTGAACCGATATCCATTGCTTCAGTGGCCGCGGTCAAAAACTCGCTCCTTACACATCAGGGTTGGGAAGAACTGCAACAAAGTGAGCTCTGGCAATGGGAGAAAGAGTGCAATCTTGGAAACATAACGGCTTGTGTCGGCATTAAGGTGCAGTATGGGAGTGTTGAAGAAGCTATACTTTGCTTGCGCTTACCACACACATGGAGCACATCTATGATAGAGTAATCTGCAATTCTTGTCCTTAAATAGCAGTATATCTTTTTTGTATCTTATTTACATGCAACTCGAAGCAGAAGAAAAAGGGAGAGAGACTGCTTCTAGGACAAGTTGTGATTTTGATTGCGATGTCAGAGGTATATGACTGAAAATATAGTAATTCAATACTTTGACTGATGTTGCGTTAACAGTCAACTCACAGCGATTACACATTTTATCCGTGGAAGCATATTGCTCCGGTTAATTACGACAGAGTTATGTACTAGCATGCTGGTGAAGGTACAATAAGCACAATTTCAGGCGGCAATTTGATCAAAACAAAGCGTACGGACAAGAACAACACTGCGGGGCAGATCCTATTGAGTGGCCATGATGTTTATGTTGATGAAGTAGACTTCAAAATTGTTACTAAGTAGTCTAGGTTGCATATAAACTGCGCCAGACCTTCCTCCCTTCTTCAAATCTCAAAACAATTAAAACTTTATAATCATTATCGTCGGGAACGACTCGCATGGCCTGAGTCGTTACCCATGGCTGTTTCGCTCGTTCCTCCTGAAATTGCAGACTGGATATCATGGCGCGATAAAGAAAACCGCCAAGCATATATTTCAATCGATCGATAGACCCCATTCGTGCCCTATGCAATTGCTTGCCAATTTCTGAGCATACACATTTCTCTAAAATAAAGTCTGCTGGGTATTCCTTTGCCATATGCAACTTGATCAAACGCGTGAATTGAGTGCTGGGTCCTTCTAGTATTCTTTTGTAGTTCCATTCTAAACCGATGAATAGAAATGTTTCGAGAAATTCTCTAGCTGCCTTTGACGAGGCCATAATTGCGACTCGGTTAGGAGTCGTCTCGGGTTCTGATTTGTAATTTGACTCTGTTGGAGGCTGTAGAGTAGGTGCATATTGAGGATACATGTTGGCATATATTTCTAAAATAAGTCAGAACATACCTATCTCAATGCAGTATTCGCCTACCAGTATAGAACTGATGTCCAAGAACTTCAGACTCAGCCCTGATAGCCTCATGGCAGTCATACCAAAATGTAGGTAAGCCCATAGGTGAAAGGAACTGTCGGGCAGAATCTGGAAGGCCAGTTTGGTGTAAGCAATCGAGCTGCCTCCATCTCAGACTGCGCACAAGAATGGTGAATTCAATCACACTTAATGACGTGCGTTTTAGTCCGCTCCCTTCAGTGGGCTTTTGGGAGTTGGTACCATTCCATGTCTTCGGTACGTCGCTGTATCGGAGGTAAGCTGCTTTGGGGGCATTTGTGATGGCTCCGCGATAGCGAGAATTTTTGTCTCGGCCTTGCTGTCGCACAGCATCACAAATGATCTCAGCCAAGTCTTCCGACGAGATGACTTTTTTTTTGCCCATTATTGTGAAAGTGCAGCAGACGCAGTCTGCGCAACAGGAAAAATGTCCAAGCTTTCTTCCTCTTCTGGTGGTAGGGTACGTGGCGCAACACGGACGCGCCTGGAGTGGGGCGGTGATGCTAGAGCGCCATGGGCATCCACGGAGATTCGAGTAGAACTTCTTGAAAGCAAAAGGAAACTTGTAGTAGTGATTGTCTACTGCGTACGTTCTCCACCCACCCAGCTTGACAACTATGATCTCGACCCGGAAGCGGACCAGCCGCAAATCACAGCAATCTAGGATTCATGTGAAGACGGAATTACAAGGATCCAAAGTGCGAGGGGTCGCAGTTTGGTCTGCTGGAGGGAGGCCAGTCTGCATCTTCAACTAACCATAGGGGTGTGCACTTTCAACAAGACGCCCATAAACCAAGCCACAAGCAATGGACAATGTTGAACAGTTATGCAGGGGAATAAAGACCTTGTGCCACGTATGGATTTCTGTATGAAGATAGATGCCACTGTTAATATTTATACCAGGCTGAGTGTTGAAGTGCTTGTTCTTGACATGTATAGCTTTTGAGACCAACGCGAGTTTGGGGGATGGAATTCAACCCTTATGTCCTCGTGGCTTTCATGATGGCAGTTGCTGTATTGATCATGATCGGTGCCGGGCATTTGTTATTTTCTCACCCAACAATCAATCAGATCTCCTCGTCTGATCCGGTCGCTAGCAAAAGAGGGGCTCCCCCAGTGGCAATGGTCACAGCCAAGATGACCCTGTTATATCACAATTTTACGGTTCACCTGATCACCACTTCCAAGGTGTCATTCTCTCAGCGCCGGAGCCAGTCCTCCAACGGAGAACATGACTGAGATCAATTTCTGTTCAGTGGAGTAGATTCACATCCAACAAGAACTACAAACCGTTCGCTTAGTGTTAGCGGTGTCTAAACTTACAGAGTGGGAAGACAAAATGAACACTGGAGATTGTTGTTAATATGTTTTTTTTTTACTAGAAGAATAAATTTTATGCTGGAATGTAACGAAAAAAAGACTAGCTTTCCATTCTCGTTGTGAAATAATTGTGTAAAACTTTGATTTGTGCTAAAATCTATTACTTCTAGCTAGGTAAATAAGATGTCAATGCGCTCTTCAGGTGGTAGCGACATATATGCTCACATAGTTGTAAGCTAATTTGGTCAGAGGATCAGTGGCCCTTATCTAATTGAGCAATATCCACACCATATTTCGAGCACATATCTACGCAGTCAATGACAGAAAAACTCCAGCAGTTGAAATCTACCGCAGTAAAATAATTATGGCAATCGCCGATCCGGGTAAGGCATCATACCTTGATGATGAGAAAAAATATTAACGTCTCTAGCTACGTATGACCGATCTGACTCCCAAATGACGCATGAATCTTCCCGAAGCGAACCCTCGAAGAATACCATCTACTTTGTCAAATTAGAGCCGAAGGACTTTCCTCGTCGATCAGCGACATCCATAATCTCCACACTTTCATTCTCACGATCTCGCCCGAAGTCTTCCTACTCTCTCAAACAAACATCAGGTTTAACATTTATATAAGCAATGAACCAACTCCTAAGAATGTGGGATCATTTGATCCAAGTTATACATGATTACAAGCAGATAAGGGACTTGGTCGATGTTGTTGGAGGGAACAGTAAAAGGATAATACTTATCCTTGCGAACTCCAACAAAACACGGGAACAAGAAGGTGAAATAAGTCCATGGATTCAATTTTAAATCTATGAGGGTTATTACCATGCTAGGCACCTTCCTACAAGAAAAGTAAAGTACGTTTCAATGGATTTCGACGACTCAACACCGGCCGTCCCAGTTTTGGCAACTTAAACAATACTACGGCAGATCCATCATCAACTGAGAGATATTGGTTATTTTCTAAAGTCATGGAATGATATTTTAGCCGATCTATTGAAGGACGATGACGATGCTAATATACAGATAAGCACTGTTGGTACAAATATTGCAAGCTTTGCAACGCAGCTATAAAAGCAGCTGGCAAATTGTTTGGTAGGTAGAGTTGAAAAAATAAAAACTCTTATAACCAAGGATGAAAATGCTACACGCATTATTATGGACTGGAATAATAGTGTATTTCTACCCTTCATAAGTGGTGTTGAAGTAAAACTTGCTCCATCCTTTAGGGCAATGTGGATGACACATTTGGTAGAATTCGGCAAAGTGGAGTGTCATTCGGTTGGGAATTTAACTTTAGCTTATGAATGAGAATCTTGGTCGTATATTGCCTTATTTTCTATTGCTTTCCCCACTTCTTGTGAATGATATGCTTCATAAAAGCCTCAATTATCAGGGAGTCGGCTGGCATACAAGACTCAATGATCAACAACTGTCAAGCTTTTGCAGGTCGTAAGCATGTGATCATTGCCGCTGTAGCTTGAGGCATTGAACCGATAGATGCGGCGCCGGCTCAAATGACATGTCAGAACTGCGAGGTGTCACAGTTTCAGCTTGGGTACTACAAAACCCGAAAGTGCATGCAGGTGTTGCTTGTGTACTTAGGCGACATGACAAAAGTACGACGCCTCGCAGTTTGGGCTGACCATCCAGCTTGCTTATCTTCACTCCCTCCCCCCTCCCCGCCGCGCGAACCGCTGAGGGCAGGTGAGCAGTGTGCGCCACCATCCTAGCTTCCCGACCCTCCATCATTTTTGAATCATGTTGGCCACAGCTCAGTAATTAAGTCTATCCCGACATGGCGATGATTGGTACGGAGGTAGACACAATGATGGTTAGCTAGAAGCCATAATCTTGAATTGTAGGAAAAACAGACTACTCCCTAATCATCTTGTGTCTACATGTTCAGCTAGAATGTAATTATTCGGACTATAGCCGCATCTTACTCACTGGTAGTTGCCAAAATATACGCGAAAACGTCCACAATTTGTCTTAAACTCATGGCCACTATCATATCCACAATGAGTGAAGATCAAGGTGTGAATTCACTCCTAACTGACGCAGAAATGGGCTAACGTGCTAAGTAATAGAACACATCGCTACATTCTGTAACGAAGTTTTAGAGTTGTTTCCATTCATGTCCCAGAGAACTGTCTCCAAAATCACCGACACACAGAGCGACGCATACGATCAAGGGCTTTGCGAAATTATAACTGTACTGGGAAAACTTTGGCACACACCTACAACGTCCCAGCTTGCCGACTGCGAAGCCCTGAATATCATATTTGAGAATAGTCCACATCATTGTCTTGGTATTGACGATTTCGAAACACCTTTACGGAATGTATACCATCAGCTTCTGTGTGCTATTACGAAAATACGCTACGGTTTAATGTCTCAAATATGTCAAAACCTTGGCGACGTCTTGAATATATTTTCACATCACTTTGGTGAGTGCAGCTTCCCAATTATCCCTTATGAAGCTGAACTCTTAGAAACCTTTAGAAATATGTTTCAACAAAACCCTACAGATATAGGGATCGCATTTTGGTCATGTTTTGTCATGATGAGGTGAAGAAGCGCTCAGACTACATCATTTCACGTTTCTCTAATTATCATCAGAGAATACCTACCATCGTTGTTACTAAACAACTTCCAATGCGAGTATATTTTCAGGCTGGGCTCTACATTCAAATCGCCGGACCAAGCTACACTTTCATATCATCTTTCTTCAACGGCAGCAACCCGGTTTCATCTTTGTGTAGCTGAAATAACTGAGTGGATGAAGGTGGTACGATTTTGGGCAACCAGACCTCTGCATTTGCCTAGCTCATTTAACTCAGTGTGCATTGTCTCTGCTCTTCAACTCTCAGATCAAATTGCATTGGAAGAGTTCGATGATGATATTGAGCATGTTCCAGACTGGCTCAAAACAATCACCAGGATTACCAGACTTAGAGCACAGATAGAGTGTGTTTTCCCAATATTTCAACGATACAGGAAGCTGGAAGAACATTTGCCGTCTATTTACCTCTGCGAAGTCTTGAAAACCATCATTGTCTACTGTCATAGCTATTTGCGCCAAAGTCAGATGCTAAAGTCCGTTAACCGAATGACTTATTTTCTTAGGTAAGTTTCAGATATCGTCAGTCCCAGCTATCAAGGTATTTACTGATATCTTTAAGTGAGTGTAGATATTTAGAAATCTTATTCGCGGCTTTCCAAGGGCACGGACGTCACATCACAGAAGCCTGGATCTCTGATGATGAGCTGTGCGACATTGCAAATGCTGTCCTTAAATATGATCCGCCAGTCACATTTAGTAATGATTTCCAACTTGAGATCATGAAACTGGAGGTTAAACGGAAGCATGTAATATTGAAAATTAGTTCGAAGAACAATGCACACACCCTAGACTTTCAAGCAATCAACACTCCCGGAGAAACTATTGAAGGTCTTGATTTCTCCCTGGACTTTTCTGGGTTTCTGGAAGAGACTGTTCATAGCTCTACAAGTACTAGCCTATTCACATCTCATACCTACAAACACTACAGGCCCGGTTGCCCCATGTGTGGTAAGAAGAGGCAGAGTAGTCGGGTAGAGTTCTTAGATGGTCACATATTACAACAAGCTGTAGATGGGATATTGACAGTCAAGGAAGCTGCGAGAGTTTTAGGCAAAGTTCCTCTTACTATAAAGAATCGCACTAAACTCAATCTGAATGTTAACTGTCTGGTCTGTGGTCAAAAAAAATAGAAATAAAGAAAAGGGAATCAGACTACGCTATTAGACATTATGTGTTATGGAAGGCTTAGCATGGTATCGAGTTTTGTATATTGTGTTTGTTTATCTGTGTTTACTTGGTTCTGTGAGGTAATTGTTAATTTCATCTAGCAATGTATATTGTACTGCTCGTGCTCATTAAAATCGAGACTGTGATATTGTTTTGAGGTATTCTAAGTTTGGAGATAAGTTTTGATGTACTTTTGTTACTTGGGCGTGTGTCTACTATAAGTCTTTCTTAGGTATGTGCAAAAAGAAAAAGCGAGCATCCCTGCTGCCTCACTAGCACAGACTCTCTAGGGTTAGATCTAGACTCCTTGCACTATCAATGGCATCAATAGCCTTGCGGATCAATAGAGCCACCATAATTGCGTTACTCGTCGTACTAAGCATCATCTTATAATTTCCTTTTGATAAATGAAGAGACAAGGGTGTCTCAATCAGTAGATAAATAGAGGGACATGTCGGACTTCAGATTATGGTAGCCCTAAATACCTAATAAAAGATTCGCAAATAAGCCTTTATATGTGCACTAATCCAAACTTTAAGCTTACTTGCGAGTATTCGTCTTTGAATTAGACCTTGCTAGCCATTTCTCAGAAGGGACATAAGCTGATCCATTATGATGAACCGGCTTGAACGTCCCTTTCGACAGCGTGGCAATGGCCCTGATGGCTTCGAAGATTACGATAATGATGGCGTTTTGTGGTATATAACGTCGCTAATCAAGTCATTTTATTGTGTTAATCGGAAGAAAACAAGAGATATGGAAAGCCACGGGTATTTATAATCAGCTTCCGTAGAGCTGACCACAAATGAAAGCATGCTTGGCACAGGCTGAACGACTTCCACAGAAGAAAGCATATGAGATAACTAAAGTTCAATATCCGCCCACTTCACGAAAGCGGCCTGAAAAACGAATTGCAGTCATGAATCTGGCCATCCGTCTTGTCGATTCCTAGGCACCTAAAGTCGTGAAGTCACTTTAGATGCCAACTTGAAGACGTGATATTGATCGTTGACGCTCTCGATGAGTGTACACATGATCTTGCACATCTCCTTCGCCTTATAAGCGAGGCTCCTTCCTCCTCCCGTGCCAAGTGGATCGTTTCAAGTCGCAACTGGCCAGCTATCGAAGAGAGGCTCGACAGCGCTGGTCAAAAAGTCAGATTGTGCCTTGAGCTAAACAAGGAGTCTGTCTCGGCCGCCGTTCAGACTTATATCCAGGACAAAGTCGGATATCTAACACGGCAAAAGGGTTATGATGACGCAACGAGAGATGCTGTCGAACAGCATTTGGCTAACAATGCCCACGATACGTTTCTTTGGGTAGCTTTAGTGTATCAAAACCTCGACAAGGTTCCACGTTGGCAGGCAGTTTCGGCATTGCAAGACTTTCCACCAGGTCTTGATTCTTTATACGAGCGAATGCTAAACCAGACACTCAACTCGAGCAACAGTGACGAAACATCCCTTTGCAAACAGATTCTTGCTACAATGGCAACTGTCTACCGGCCTATTACGTTAGCCGAGCTGCATTCTCTTATAGGAAGGCCCAAAGGCTTAATAGGAGATGGCTTGTCGTTGAAGGAGATAATAAGTCTTTGCGGCTCCTTTCTTACGATTCGTGAAGAGACAATTTACTTTATCCATCAATCAGCAAAAGATTACTTAACTACAGCTAATACGTGGCCAATGATCTGTCACATTATGCTATTTTTTCCCAATCACTGCAGGCAATGAAAAACACATTAAGACGAGACATATACAACATAGGCGATCCTGGTCGGCGAATCGATGAAGTAAAGCAGCCTCATATAGATCCGCTAGGTGCAGTACGGTACTCATGCGTCTATTGGATTGACCACCTCTACGACAGCGATCTCAATGAAAATATGAGAGATGGTTTGGAAGAAGATGACTCCGTTCATCAGTTTCTGCGCTATAATTTTCTTCATTGGCTTGAAGCCTTAAGCCTTCTACGAAGTATTTCAGTGGGTATCCGTGCGATCATACGGCTTGAGGGTTTGCTTCGGGTAAGTGAAGCTGCTATAGAAAAGCTTTCAGATAGTAAGCTGACTGTATTAGGAACAAATAGCAAAGAGGAGATCATCAAGTTCGGTTGAGGATTCTACGCAACCTATGACTCGGAAGAGACAAGTGATAAAAGAAAAGCTATTCCAAGCATATTCTGGTAAGCTGAAAGATATACTAAAGGGCACTGTTTCAAAAACAAAGGCTACAAGTTCATTGAAAGTTAGTTGCTATTTACTAAAATTGTTTTTGATATGGACTGACTAGGTCAGGAAAAAGCGGACGAAAACCAGCTATTAGGTTTGGTACAAGATGCTTGGCGATTTATTTCTCGATGTAGTTGGTTGATCGAGAACACGCCAATGCAAGTATATATTTCTACACTTATCTTTAGCCCTGAACAGAGTAAAATAAAGAGAATATTTAAAGATGAAGAGCCGTCGTGGGTCTTGTTAAAGCCAATTGTAGAAGCAGACTGGAACGCTTGTCTGCAGACTCTCAAGGGCCATAATGATTCGGTAAACTCGGTTGTATTCTCACCTGATGGCCAGCGCGTCGCCTCAGGTTCAAAGGATAACACAGTCAAGATCTGGGATGCAAACTTAGGTAATTGTCTGCAGGCTCTCGAGGGGCTTGATCCTATAGTAATGTCAGTTGTATTCTCGCCTAATGGCCAGCGCATCGTCTTTGATTCAGACGGCAAGACAGTCAAGATCTGGGATGCAAACCCAGGCAATTGTCTGCAGACCATTAACGCCGGCCGATCAATAGAATTCGTAGAGTTTGATACGACTGATAACTCTCTTCTTCTTACCAATGGTGGAGCCCTGAGACTTCATAAATCTGCTGCGACGACATCTCTCAAATCGTTATCACATGATATAAACATTTGTTATGGCATAAATTTTGATAATACATAGATCACGAAAGATAAAGAGCATCTAGTTTGGTTGCCTCCAGAGTATCACCCAAATACATCATCTGTGTTTGGAACGACGATTGCCATTAGGTGTAGGTCGGGGCAGGTAATACTAATGCGATTTCGTAGATTGATTTAGTGAACAATGAGATCTCGTCTCTTTCTATATACGCACCTTCCCATTTAAAGAAAAGTATAATCTAACTAAACACAGATAACATATAAGTGTTTTTGTCTAAAGGTGGACTTTGGCCCTTTGACTCATGGATCGAAGCCCATCACTTATCATTCGTTAATTGCCAATCACTGCCGCGAGAGTCGTTGCTCTGCGCCGAGGCATCTACCCCATCCAGATGCAATCACCCGTCTCCACTCAATCAGTGCGCGGTGGAAACACTGATAAGCTGCTACACGTTTTACATACCTAACCAGCTGTATGTATTTATGTATAAGCTAAATGCCGCCAGATGTTTGAAACTTCCAGCTCTACTCACGCCAGGTAGATGGGTCGAGTTATGGCTTACCCTATAATACACATAGCTCAGCGATTGCGTAGTAGTGTTCTGGTTCGTAGATAGGCAGTGCCTAACTTAAGAAGGACATGTAGCGAATCTAGTTCTGTATCAAAGTAAGGGGTTGGAACTTCTTTCCTTAAGGGGCGATCATGCAACAATCGGCCAGAGGTATTCGCCCCACTTATCAAACGGACTGACTAGCCTACATATAATGGCCTGGCTCCCCTAAAACTTTAGTAGAAAGTCTTGTTTTATTTTAGTATCTCCCCATATCTCTCCGTATCTCCTAGCGTCTCCCCTCTTTCAAACAAACATTTCCCCTGTTTTCAGTATTCCATACTTCCCAGCGTCTTGTGTGCTTTTCGGCGCAAACGACTATAACAGTTGTATAAAACAAGCCATGGACTTGCTTATCCAACAAGAGCTACGCAAACTCGAACCGAAAGTCCTCGATATACTCATTCAGAAAGTCCTAGACGCCTTTCCGCTTTTACCTCCGTTATACATTCAGAATCTGCTGACGTCTGCTAGCCGCGGCTCTCAGGAATCATTCCTAGCGCCACGGTTCCTCGCCATATACCAACAAGGGATTGCGGTTGACATAATTACGCAGGCGCTCCATCTCACTATCTCTCGACATCTGGCTGAAAAAGGGCTACATGACTACCAAAGACACTATCAGACCGCCTGGCTACGATTAACTTCCCCGGTTGCCAGGCGCACAATCTAAACCGCTCTTTTGTTGCTTTGTGCCACCTCATATGTTTGATCTGCCACGACTGTGAAGCGCAGTCCGGAGCAGCCAGCGAGGCTCGCAGCCAGGCGGCCAATATGCTTCTGGGAATCGACAGGTGCGACTACGCTCGCTACGAGGAGCTCACTTTCTTATACTGGGGTTACATAAGACTGGCGATGTACGATTACGATCCGACAGACTATGCGACTTGGCAGGTCGCCCTTACCCTAGCACATCATGTTCCTATGCCTCAGGGTTGGGATTGTTGCTAGTCGAGAGTGAGGGCGAGAGCAAGAGTGGGAGTAGGAACGGAAGCAGGAGCTGGAGCAGAAACTGAAACATTGTCAAGGTTTGTAAAGATAGTTAAGGCTCGAGCCGATTATCATAGCAGAAAGCTACGGCCATCTCAATTTTTGCTTTATAAAGAGAAATTCGTAAACTATCGACAGCATCTTAAGAGTTAGACGTTAAAGGCAGCTAGTTTCTCAACACTACTTCAACATAATCTTATATTACTTATACCTGGAGAGTTTTATATTGGTACGGCAAGTATATTTCAATTTCTCTCCGCTATGCAAGCTCCAGATCTATCTAGTCGCTACAAATTTTCATATAGCCTGTAAGTATAGCTTCGTAGTATATATGTACTATATAATGCGCTAATACTAGAGTTATTAGGGAGTATAAGTATGTTTATCTATATGGATACCGGATAGTATGATCTTATTCTAGGATACCCTTAGTTACGAGATAATAACCCTAACATCGACTGGGAGAAAGGCCAGGTTCTATGGCGAAAAGAACCTTCACCCACGAGACGAAGAAGAAGAAGGACAGTGAAATTTTATAAAGATTTAGTAAGAACAGAGGCTGCATCTATAAAGGAACCCTCGGGCTAGTCTAATAAAGGAACCTTAAAAAGAAAACGGTTACCTCCTAACAAACAATACAATAATAGAATTATCGCTAAAATAGAAAAAGGAAAGAATAAACGACGCAAAAGAACTGTTACTATTCTTTGGAACTTATTATAAGATATTAACTTAATATTGAAAAGAGAAGACCTGGAAGGGTAAGAAATAAAAGATCGACTTGTAAAAATCCCAAAAGAATACTAGAAGTACTACAAGCTATACCAAGAAGAGTTTGATGGGGGATTACCAGAATATAGCTAATGGGATTACACTATAGAGCTAAAAGAAATAACTGGAATAGTATTCCAAAAAATATATAACCTTAATAGGAATGAACTTAAGGCACTACGGGAATACTTAGACGACATGCTCAGGAAAGGACATATCCGACCATCTAAGTCTGAAGCCGGATATTCTATTATATTTATACCTAAGAAAAATGGAAAACTTAGGCTATGTGTCGACTATTGATAACTGAACGAAGTCACTATTAAAGATAGGACACCATTACCATTGATCACGGAGCTACGGGACAGACTCCACGGAAAGAAATGGTTCACGGCACTCGATCTCAAAGGAGCATACGCTCTAGTTCGAATGAAAGAAGGACACGAATGGATGATAGCATTGTCACGCCCCGACCTAAGGTCGCTACATTGGGATACGGAACCGGATTAACTATTGTCCTATGGACCAATAGGAAGAACGTTCACTTGGTTCACTTTGGAAAAGTGAACACTTCATGTATATAAGTCAACCGTACCTACACTCCTTAGAATAGTTTTAATTAGACTTTAGTTGTTAACCAATTGCATCTACCAAGACAACTAGTTCTTACACCTGAACCCTTGTTGTTCAAACGTATTACACTTTTATTAAGATCGTGACAGAGAAGTCTATTGCCTAGAACCCATCGCCGTTATTCCTACCAACATAAACCACACGCTCTGAAAGGGTTTAGCTCTGTTGGGAACAAAGAACGTCACACGTTAACGACTCTTGTTTAGGATAGCCACTGAGGGCCCTAGGCAATATCAAGGTATAGTACTGACTAATTATGGCTACTAATCCAAACACTCAGGAACAGATCGCATTGCCACCAATGGCCAACGAACCGGCCCCACCATATCACCAAGCCGCTGCGGACGCCGATAGTGAAATAGAAAGTGACGATGATGCGCCAACCCATGCTGAGGTCGCAGCACGAATCGAAGCTGCGTTTGCTTAACGGGGAGAAGCGGAGCGAGAATGCGAAGCGCAACTACATCATCTTAATACAACCAATATCCAACTCCAATTGGAATTGGAACAAAGTCGCAATGCCTTCCGAATGCAACAGGAACAGATTACACAACTCCAACAACGTTACGAAACACTAGCTAATAACGGTCCTCCAGGCGGAGCACCAAGACCGGATACTCGAGAAATAGGCATTGTATTGAAAACACGACCTCTAAAGGCGTTTGATAGAATGATTAGTAAACTCAAACCTTTCCTTATTTAATTTTAAATATACTTCGAACAGTTCTAATATATATTAGCAATAGGATATAGCTATATTAGGGCCGTCTTCGGATATCTTAAAGGAAGTGTGCTAGAATAGTTTGAACCTATTTGGCATAACTATATAGAAAACAGAGCAAATGCCGGTGAAGAAATAATATAAATATGCGGAAACTACGATTACTTTGAAAGAGAAATCACAAAAGTCTTTGGTAATCTAGGCGAAGAATATAAAGTAAAAGAAAAGCTTATATAAATATGCCAAAAAGGAAAATGTTTGGACTATGTTGTCAACTATAAGAAACTAGCAGTAAAGACCTAATAGGGAGAGGCTGCACATATCAACACCTTCTACAACGGACTCAAGGACAAAGTTAAGAAAGAAGCCTATAAATTTTAATAAGCCGAACTTGGTCTCGGTGGATTCTTCGAGAAGTGTATAGAAATTAACAATATACAATACCAGCTACAAATAGATCTAGGGAGAGGAAAAAATCAAGGCACCCCTGTCACGACCCAACACACAAAGGCCTATGGAATGGGCCTCCAGGTCAGGTGACAAGTAACCGAAGAACAACCGAACATTCACCAGGTTTACCGGGTGAACCTGACAAATAATAGGCTATAGGTCACCATATTTACTAGGTAAATAAGATAATTAGGAAAGAATCCCTTATGTATATATACCAATTATATTCCATTATTAAAAATAGTTTTAATTAGACTTTAATTATTAATAATTACATTTACCAAGACAATTAGCTCTTACAACTAAACCTCTACTATTCAAATATATTACACCTTTATTAAGATCGTGACAGACAACTCTATTACCTAGAACCCACTGCCGTTATTCCTACCAACATAAACCATACACTCTGAAGGTTTAGCTCTGTTGGGAAACCTACCCTATACTTACAGTATCGAGACCAGACCGTCACACGTTAACGACTCTTGTTTAGGATAGCCCCTGTGGACCCTAGGTAATATCAAGGTACAGTACTGACCAATCATAGCTGCTAATTAAAACATTTAGGAACAAATCGCATTACTACTAATGGCTAATGAACCGGCCCCACTATATCACTAAGCCGCTGCAGATGTAGACAGTGAAATGGAAAGCGAAGATAATGCGCCAACCTATGCGGAAGTCGCAGCGCGAATTGAAGCTATATTTGCCCAACGGGAAGAAGCAGAAAGAGAACGCGAAGCATAATTACACCATCTTAACATAACTAATATCCAATTCTAATAAGAATTGGAATATAGCCGCGATGCCTTCCGAATACAGTAAGACTAGATTACACAACTCCAGCAACGCTATAATACACTAACTACTAATAGTTCTCTAAAAGGAGTACCAAGACCAAACACCTAAGAAATAGGTATTGTATTAAAGACATAACCCCTAAAGGCATTTAATAGAATAATTAGTAAACTTAAGCCTTTCCTTATATAATTCTAAATATATTTTGAATAATTTAAATATATATTGGCAAGTGGATATAGCCGAGTTAGAGCCGTCTTTGGATATCTTAAAAAAAGTATGCTAGAATAGTTTAAACCTACTTAACGCAATTATATAGAAAATGGAGCTAGTATTAATAAAGAAATAATATAAATATATAAAAATTATAATTATTTTAAAAAAGAAATTATAAAAATCTTTAGTAATTTAGGTAAAGAATATGAAGTAGAAGAAAAGCTTATATAAATATGCTAAAAAGAGAAATATTCGGATTATATTATTAACTATGAGAAATTAGTAGTAAAAACCTAGTGAGGGGAAGCTATATATAAATTAGGTTATATAAGAAATAGTGCAGTGGAGAGATTAGATTACTAGTATAGTAAATCTTAATCTTTGAATAGGGATGTGAAGATAATATGAAACTTTGGTGACCAAAGGTATATATCATAGAATAGATAAATAAATAAAAATTATTTATTTTCAAAAATAATTTAAATTGAAGTAAAATTGATAAAGATAATGAATTTTTTATATTATTTCTTAATATCGAAAGTCCTTGTCTTTTTTTGTTTCAAAGGAAAACATCTATTCTTTTATATCCAAATATCCTTCTATCTAGTAACCTGATTTCTACAAAACCAATTGCGCTCTATTCTATAGCTTCCGAGCTTTCCGTTTATATATTTATTATATCTCACTTTCCTCTCATAATAAAGAAATTTTCATGTGAAAGTTGGAGATATTTAAAGTTGAACTATTAACGGACTCATCTTGTCACGACCTGGCCGCCGTAACGGTCACAGGACACACCTCGACCAATCAGAATCGTGATGAGTAATAATGATTGTG
>CAKNET010000092.1:0-94488 GCA_930272545.1 Sphaerostilbella broomeana | reverse complement strand
AAGCCTGAATTTAATATTTTAAAAATAGCAGGTTCAACTTTAGGATTCAAACATAGTGAAGCCACTAGAGAATTACTGAGTGAATTAGCCAAAGGACGTATATTTTCTGAAGATACTTTAAAAAAAATGAGAGAGAAAACGATGTCAGAAGAAGCTAAAAAAAAAATTAGTCTTGCTCTTAAAGGACGTATATTTACACCAGAAACTAGACAACGTATAAGTGAATCATCTGTTGGTCGTAAAGTAGTTAACCCCGAAACACTATTGAAATTAGCTTTAAATAATAACAAGAGAAAAAACGTTAAACTTACTAGTGTTGAAACGGGAGAGTCTAAATAATTTATTTTTATAAAAGAAGCTGCGGAATATTTAGGAACATCACATACACAAGTAAGAAATTACTATAATAACAATAGACCTTACAAAGGGTATATAATAGATTTAAGTAAACCTAGCGACAGTACAGATTAAGGCAATTATATCAACAACTAAAGTTAATATAAATCACGACTGTTAATGACTATATTGCATATAATAAATGAACATGTAGCTAGCTAAACTTTTTATTAAGCATAGTAATTAAGTTAAATTATGAGGGACTAACGATTTGCTATTTCTCTTAGAGTATGCAGGTAAGCGGAAACTTATCTCATACCTTGCCAGAAATGTGTCTTTAGGTTTAAGATTAGCAGCTAACATACAAAAGTGAAAGTAGGCTTTTCACTTAATGTGTAAAAGAACCAAATTCCGGGGAAGCCCTAAAGCTTTAATAACTAAAGATAAGACGGAAACTTCTTATCCGGCCCAGCTAATCACTGAGGGTATAGTAATATCATTAAAGATTCTAGTAATAGGAATGGGTAATCGCGGATCTAAATCAGCTATATATAATAGTATAGCTGTAAAAGAGCAACGAGTAGACGGTTCTTCAGTATTATCTTGATATTGTAAGGTGTATTCTAGTCGCCGGGAAATCCGGTTCTCGGAAGAAATTAAGTAAACCGAGATTAAAGTTAGCACAATAGCCTATCCTTATAATATTTTTTGAAAAAAGGAAATTAAAAATAGCTATATTATTAATTATAATTTAGTATATTAATATTAAAGTCGATCTTTAATACACCTTTAAAGAAAGGGTAAACTTAGATTCTATCTAAAGATTACACCTTTAAAGAAAGGATAAAGTTGTGAACGATTTATTATTAGAAAATCAATAAAAAAATCTGTAGGTTCTCATAAATTTCACTTAAACAACGTAAGATCACGTAGCATATGTTTTCCACCATCTAATTATAAATTTATATCAACATCATTGGGTTTAGCCTTAGGTAACGCAAAAATAATTGTTAGATTATTTTCAACAAATAAGACTGATGATTCTAAAGATTCTTCAGATTTCATGATATTTTCGAATGCAGATATAGACAAAGTAACTATCCTTAGCTATATTAAGGGTAAAGCAGGAATTTATATGTGAACTAACAACTTAAATGGTAAAAAATATGTAGGTAGTTCAGTCAACTTAAGACGTAGATTATTGGAGTATTATAATGTAAATAGACTACTAAATGAAAAAAGTATGCCTATTCATCATTCATTATTAAAACACGGTTACCAAAACTTTAGTCTTACTATATTAGAATTTTGTGACATCGATAGCCTTGTATCTAGAGAAAAACATTATTTTGATGTATACTCCCCAGAATATAATATATTAAAAACTCCTGGTAGTCCTAGTAGAGGTAAAGGATGAAGACATTCAGAAGCTACAGTAGAGAAGATTCGTACAGTAGCTAATAAAAGAATGGAATCCCCAGAGTATTTAGCAAAAATGTCGATAAATCAAACTAGTGGTATTAAAGTTGAGGTAACTGATATGGAAACTCAAACTACTACTACATACCATACCATTAAAGCCGCAGCTCGTGTTTTATCCATTGATAAAAGATATATTGAACATTATATTTATTTAAATCAATATAAACCTGTTTTAGGTAAATATACCTTGAAATTAATTAATAGTGATGGTGAAATTCTTAATCCCTTTAATGACCCTTCAGTTAAAGTTAAAAAAAGCAGTAAAAAGATAGAGGCTACTAATGTGGAAACTAAGGAAGTAACATTGTACCCTTCTATGGGTGCAGCGGCAAGAGCCATAGGTTACCGTCAAGCTAGTATATCTTTATATTTAAAAGAAAATAGAACTAAACCTTTTAAAGGTTTATATTTATTTAAGTGAGCTTAGGATTAATGATATAAAAAGTAAAGGATAAATTTGTGTGACGAACTGCAGGTCATATGTTATTAAGTATATTGAGTGGATTTGTTTATAATATAATGAATTCAGGTATAATCTTCTTTATATTAGGTTTATTACCATTAGTGTTTATTATAGCATTCTCAGATCTTGAATTTGCTATAGCCTTTATTCAAGCTCAAGTCTTCGTTGTGTTATCTAGTTCTTATATAAAAGATGGATTAGATTTACACTAATATTAGATAATTATACTAAACATATTTATTAAAATGTTTAGTTTATATACAAAAACAAAAATAAAAACTATTAAGTGAAAGTAAACAGTAATTAAGGAAAATTATATAAACAATAAAATTTGATCTTTTTAAGGAATAATGAAAATTATAAAATTTAAATATAGAAATTCCAAAAAAAATAGTTAATTATTAAAAAGAAAATAGCGAACAGTTATAATTTAAATTAGAATAGTTTTTAAATAAATATTACATTATATAGTTTATTACTCTCCTTGTGTTATAAAATTTGAAATAGAAATTTAGATCTTATAGTGATGTAAATAAATTTTATATCAAATTAATAGTTGAGTTTGGTGATGGCTCTGATTGAATGCTGTCCAAGTGCTTGACACATGCTAATCGTACGTTTTAATTTTTCTGAATTAAAAAGTGGTGTACAGGTGAGTATAAAGATATTATTCGCCGACCTTAAAGTGAAGGTAAATCCTTCATAATAAATAAAGGGAAACTAAAATTCTTGCTTTAAGAGGATAATAAATATTTTCGGGATAGGTAGTAGTTAAGGTGATGGCTTAACTAGCCTAAAATTCTCGTAGTCGAAGCTGAAAGGTTGATCGACCACATTGGGTCTGAAAAAAGCCCAATGCAAGTTAGTACAGCAGTGAGGAATTTTGGTCAATGGCCGTGCGCCGTTTAATTATTAAGGCGCTTATCTCTACTTGCTTAGAGATCAGATTATTTCCTATATCTGTAAAACAACATACTTATCCTCGATCTTAAACGGTTGTCACCGTAGAATCAAAGTCTAGTAATAGAGAGGGGAGTGTAGCATGTATGTAAAGCGAGGAAGCGGGACCCTAGGATGTGAGGGCCGAAGCAACGACAACTTCCTTGCGAGTTAGGAGCTCCATGGTTAAAAGAAGTGGATGTAGGTAAGGAGGACCACCTTGATGGATTTAGATCTAACAATAAAGTTTTCTTTCAATTTTACAACGTTAATCTAGTGCACATCAAACACGCCATTTGTATTTCAGTCGATTATCGGGCTATGAATCGTCTGAGGAAATAAATACAACCTAATGCGAAAGAAGCAATTAAAACATCTGGAAAGTGATAACCTAAAGAGCTCATGGACGCCTTAATAAGAACTCGGGAGATCTTAGTACTGAACTATGTTCAGCATAGATCTCATATTGTTTTCCAATTATCTTTACAGTTATCTTGAACCTGCATGACTTTAAGTCCTTTGAGGGGATCTATCATCTGGTAGTATCTTTTACTAGTATTAATAGTAAAACTGCTGGACGCTTAGCTGCCTATGCCATTGCCCAACGTATTGGAATGGAAGCTGTAAAGTATCCTGCACCGGAATACCCGAATATACATTTAAGCATCAAATATGAAAAACGAATTATTAAAAGAATTTCCCGAAACAATGATATCCTACCACAGTGAGAATCTTATAGACTCAGTGCTAAAGGATAGTCATGAAAATCTAGACCTTCCGAATAACTCTCATGTAAATGATGTTACGGAGTTTAGTGACATTAAAGAATACGTAAGATCAGTCTTAAAATATGAAAATGGTAAGTGCGTTAATGCCTTCCAAATCATAAGCGATCCTAATATTCTCTATCAAGCGTACAACACCATCAAAAGTAATCCAGGTAACATGGTTCATGGTACTGACAAGAAGACACTTGATGGAATTAATAAGAAGTGATTTGATACCACATCAAATGACCTTATTAATGAATCATACAAACCTAAACCTGTTAGAAGAGTCTTTATTCCTAAGGCAAATGGTAAAATGAGACCACTGGGTATTGGTTCTCCAAGAGATAAAATTGTTTTACAGGCTATTCTATTTATTCTGGAAACAGTCCTTGACCCCAAGTTCTCTGATCTATCTCACGGATTTAGACCCAACAGAGGATGCCATACTGCACTAAGACAAATTCGTGATTGAAAAGGTGTAGCTTGATTCATAGAAGGAGATATCAAAGGCTTCTTTGATAATATTGATCATCATATATTAGAGAAGTTGCTTAAGAAACACTTCAAAGAAGCACGTCTATTTCACCTTTACTGGAAAATAGTTAAAGCTGGATACGTAAATTGAGATGATAAGAAACGTACCTTCGTAGCCTCAGATGTTGGGGTTCCACAAGGAAGTATCATTAGTCCAATACTATCTAACCTTATCCTACACGAACTAGACGAACTAATAGAGAATAAAATTAGGGAATATGAGGAATCTAGTCGTAAAGTTAAACCGTACTTGACCAATCCTAACTATCATAAATTGACTATGAGAATTAAACGTCTTAAAGTTAGAATCGACTCTTTAAAGAAGAAAGGCTTAGATAATTGATCTCAGATGAAGGATCTTAAGATGGAGTATCACAAATTCATAAAAGAAAGAAGACTACTCAAATCGATTATCCCCAATCCACTGAGAACCACAATTAAATACGTCAGATATGCTGATGATTGATTGATTGGCCTATGAGGATCTAAAGTCGAAGCCCGTAAACTAAAAGAGGAGATCGATATTTTCCTTAAGAACCTACTTCTTGAATTGTCTCTAGAGAAAACTCTAATTACTAACGCAAGATCAGGACGTGCTAAATTCCTCGGTACATATATTAAGAGATTGACTTCAAATACAGGTAATGCGCTTTACGTTGCCAATGAAAGGAATAGAGGACCAAAACGTAGAATACCTTCTGGTAACCTATGAATGAGTGCTCCCATTTTAGACATTGTTAAAAGACTAGAGTCTAAAGGTTTCTTGAAGAGTAGTAACTACAGATGAAATGCTAAAGTTATAACAACCTTCACATTACTCCCAATCAAGGATATTGTTCTAAGATTTAAATCAATACTTTACGGTTTTATGAATTATTATAGTTTTGCTGACAACAGACTGAGATTCAATAAAATACATTGAATACTGAAAGAAAGCCTAAGGAAGACTATATGTTGTAAACTTAAAATTGGTAAAAGAGCTTTCCTGAGAAGACTTGGTAACGACATCATAGTTAAGTACAGATTAAATGATAAAAAGGATAGATTCATTGATTTTAAAGTGCCAGATCTAACTCGTAAACCTATGCACTTTTTAGGTGCCACTAGATTTATTGACCCGGCTGAAAACATCAAATGAAAAGTCTACACAGTAAATGCATGGGATAGACCTTGCGCGAACTGTGGTAGTACTTCAAACGTTGAAATGCACCATCTGAAACACATTAAAACCGTTAATGTCAAACTTAATCAATTTGATCAAAAACTGGCTAAGATTAATCGTAAACAAGTCCCTCTTTGTAGACCATGCCATATTGCGGTACATCAAGGTAAATATAAAGGTTTCGCTCTGAAACATCTTTAATACATTAACCATAATTCTATCTTGAACCTACTCTTTGACTGTGTTGTAATGCTGAAACGACATGAGCTACTCAAATGTAAGGATCTTGGAGTAAGTTTGTTAGACCTCTAACTATTAACGTAGAGTCGAATTGAAAGTTATGCTTATCATCTTTTCCATCTTTACGATATACCCTAGCCATGAGGTATAGATTATGGTATAAAGCTAAGAGGTAAAAGCGCAGAAAAATCTAATCAAATTTACCTCGTGTATGTTTAATTCAGGGAATGTTGCTGAGAAATCACATTCTGCACCCTCCCCTGGCTTTAGTTAGGTAGCGTAACTGGAGTAACCGCTGCATGGAGGTCTTCAAAAATTAATATAACTGGAAAGAAAAAACTGGACAATATGAGTAAAATTTAACTTAGCTTAGACTAAGTAAATGCTGAGATTTCGGAAACTTCATAGTAGTTCAAGGGTATTGGAACTCTTGGACGAAGGGGGTTAGCTTGATCATCTCAATATAGGATAAACTTACCGCAGCATGGTATCTGCTTGATATATCTATCTACTGTAAGTCACTTTCCTATCACACAATCCTTTATTGCTTGTTAAAGGCAATAGATACTGAATCGTGGTATTCCCAACGGAGATTCTAAATTTGTAGAATTTTATTAAAGGACAGTATCCGCAACACTTCGCGTAGGAGATCAAGTGGAGAGCCGTATGCGTTGAAAGGCGCACGTACGGTTCGGAGGGGGGTTCACTATACTGGGTTCCTACCCTACTAACGGCTGAACTGGCAACTTGGAGAAGTAGTAAGTCTTATTTTGATTATATCTTTGAGTATGATCTATAAGATTGTATTAAAATTGAATAAAGCTTTGTTTATATATTGATAATGACGGTATATATATCATGTCTTGACTAATTGCGTGCCAGCAGTCGCGGTAATACGTAAGAGACTAGTGTTATTCATCTTAATTAGGTGCTTTGTGACGTAGGATGTCACATGTGTGCCTCAAACCATCAAACTCCGGGGACGCCCTAAAGCTTCTGGTACTAAGCCATATATGAAAATATATGAGTGGCTGAACTAATTACTCAGGTATAGTAACAAGTCAGAAGATGATTGAAAAAGAAATGGGTTATCGCGGATCTAAGCCAGTAATAAAAGAGGTTAATAGAATTACTGTAAAAGAGCAACGAGTAGACGGTGGTTACATTGGAGCTTGCTCCCTAAATATAACATCTCCAATGTTAAGGTGTACTCTAATGGGTTTCGAAAGAAATTATCAGGGCAGAGTCCTTTCTAATCAAATAAATAAATATATAAGATTCTATACAAGAGATACCAGAGTTAAACAATCTGAAACCAACGGCAACTCAATGAATCCTTGATTTTTAACAGGATTTACAGATGGGGAAGGTTGTTTTATAATTTATTTTACTAAAAGAGATAATTTGGTTGGTTGAAGAGTACAACTCTTCTTTCAAATTTCTTTACACGAAAAAGATAAACTCTTATTAGAAAATATTCAAAAATACTTAGGTGTGGGTAAAATATATAAATCTGGTAAAAATATGCTTCAATATAAAGTTCAATCTTTGAATGAAATTGAGATAATATTAAACCATTTCGATAAATATCCTCTGATAAGTCAAAAGCGTGCAGATTATGAGCTTTTTAAGGAAGCATTTAATCTAGTTTTAAGTAAAGAACATCTTACCGAGAAAGGTTTAAGAAAAATTATTGCTTTAAGAGCTTCTTTGAATTTAGGTCTACCAGAGGAATTAAAAACAGCATATCCTGATGTTATTCCTTTTGTTAGACCATTAGTTCAAGGTCAAAAAATCCAAGATGCTAATTGACTAGCAGGATTTGCCTCAGCTGAGGGTTGTTTCATCGTTGGAGTTAGAAAATCAAACAGTTATTCTGCAGGATTTCAGGTTAACTTAACTTTTTTGATTACTCAACACGTTAGAGACGAGCAATTAATGAATAATATAACAGAATACTTAAATTGCGGTAATCTACATAAAAAAAGAGAAGTTTTTGAATATCAAGTTTCTAAATTTACAGATTTGACTAATAAAATAATACCGTTTTTCAACGAGTATACTATATTAGGACAAAAGTCTAAAGATTATGAAGATTTTTCTAAAGTTGCTGAACTAATGGAAACTAAGGTTCATTTAACAAAAGAAGGAGTGGATGTAATACGTGAAATTAAAGAAAAAATGAATACAGGAAGAGAGTGGTCTTAATATTTATTTATTTGTATGATAAATCTGTTAAGTCAGTGTACAAGTGCCGAACACTGACGGCCATGTTAAAGGGTACCTAGACGGTCAATATAGCTTATAGAATGTTAGTACTTGACTAGAGTTTTATGTAAGAGGGCAGTACTTGAGGAGGAGAGATGAAATTCTATGATACCAAAGGGACTCGGTAAAGGCGAAGGCAGCCCTTCATGTAAAAACTGACGTCGAAGGACGAAGGCACAGAGAACAAACAGGATTAGATACCCAAGTAGTCTTTGCAGTAAATGATGAATGCCATAGGTTAGATTAAGATTTAATATTATAGTTTGTTGAAATTAAATATTAAACATTATCTAGTCTATAAATGAAAATGTAAGCATTTCACCTCAAGAGTAATGTGGCAACGCAGGAACTGAAATCACTAGACCGTTTCTGACACCAGTAGTGAAGTATGTGTGCGACAAGAAGCGGATATTAGTAATACGGTGGGATTCCGTTTGGTATTTTCTCTACCTAACACTATTTACACATGCAAATTAGTAATGGTTTGTGTGAAGCTGTAAAGACAATGTAGCCTCTCTTAAATGGGAATGTTAATATAAATAATATAACTATATTACCAGGAGCTAGTGTAAGTAAGATATGGAAAGCGAAAGCGAAATTAGCAACGACGCTTCAATAGTGCACAAAAGGAAGGTAATAGGTTCGACATACTAATCTATTAGAGGAACCATATTTCCATTGGAGTAAAGCTGATTTCCTAAGTCTTACGTAAATTGTACTAATATCTGAACTTGGTAACCCCTTTATCTTCAGTAATATATTTTTATGTATATTAAAGAGGTAACATATAAGGCATTATTAGCTGAAATTGTTATATCCGGTAAAGGGGAAAGGATTTGTTAAAAAGCAAATGCTTTATTTGGATTTCGATTGAAGTAAATCTAAATAATAGATAAAGGTATGTGTATTGTATTATTTTATGTAAAAGAATAAAGATTCTTTATTTTTATTTGCAAATATTTAGTTATCTAAAGACATATATATATTGCTAAAATATAGCGATAAATGAAAAAATTAAATTTAGTTAGTTCTTCAGTATTACAACCTAATCCTTTATGTTGATTTGTAAGTGGATTAGTAGACGCTGAAGGTAGCTTCGGTGTAAATCTTGTAAAAAAAGAATCTAAAATAGGTTACGCAGTTTTAATTTATTTTGAAATAGGTTTAAATAAAAAAGATGAACAGTTATTAAACACAGTAAACCTAGTACTAGGTACTAATAAAGGTTTATATTATAATAAAAGTGATGATACATTAAAATTAAAGATATCTAACTTAGATGAATTAATTAATAATGTAATACCACATTTTAAAAAATACCCATTGTTTACGCAAAAAAGAGTAGATTTTCAACTAATGTGTAAAGTACTAGAAATAGTACAAGAAAAAAAACATTTAACGGAATAAGGTTTAAATGATATATTAAGTATAAAGACAGCGATGAACCTAGGGTTATCTGATAAATTGAAAAATGAATTTTTCAATATAAAACCATTAACTAGATCAATAGTTAACACTGGTATACCCAATAAGACTGATTAGCAGGATTTATGGAAGGTGAGTCATGTTTTTATGTAAGTATATATAATTCTCCTAAATCTAAATTAAATTATGCTGTGCAACTGGTATTTAAAATAACTCAACATTCTAGAGATAAAGTATTATTAGAAAATATATCTAAATTATTAGAATGTGGTAGAGTAGAAACAAGAAAATCAGGAGATGCATGTGATTTTACAGTAACATCTTTTAGTGATTTTAAAAAAGATATGATACCGTATTGAGAAAATTATCCTTTAATGGGACATAAATCGAAGGATTATTTTGATTTTAAAAGAGTTTATGGAATAATGTTAGTTAAGGGTCATTTAACTGAAGAAGGCTTGACTAAAATAATAGACATAAAAAACTCTATGAATACTAAAAGAGTATAATTAAACGTGTTAACTTGTTTTATAAATAGTTAATATATAATGTATAATATAAATTACATTATTTTGCTAAATTACGATTATTGTTTTAAATAAAAAACGTATTATAGATATAAATTATAACAAATAAACTTGAAAATTTCAATAAATTAATTATTTATTAAGCTTTGCTTCACAGTGCATACAATTATGGCACAAATACAATATACAATACACATATTTATTAAGATATCCAAATCTTAATATAGCTGACTTAACAAGGGTGAAATTTGACATAACCAGGATAGTGTGTTAGGTTGTATCCTAACTTATGTTTGGGGCGATGGCTCCTGTAGAAAAATTTTGCTTGAGCCGTATGCGATGAAAGTTGCACGTACGGTTCTTTAAGGGGGAAAGTCCGAGAGGACCTACCTATCTTGACTGTTTAATTCGATGATCCACGAAAAACCTTACCACAATTTGTATAATTATATTACAGGAGTTGCACGGCTGTTTTCAGTTAATGTTGTGAAACTATGGTTTCCATGAAATTAACGCAATCCCTGGCTTTATTTTTTAATTTTTACGATAAAGCATTTGATCCTGGAATTTGGAAAGAAAAAGGGGACAAAGACAAGTCATCATGGCCTGCTGAGTGATCTAGGAAATCACCAACGTGGGAGAAACTATCAAACTCCGGGGACGCCCTAAAACTTCTGGTACTAAGCTATATATGAAAATATATATGTGGCTGAACTAATTACTCAGGTATAGTAACAAGTCAGAAGATTCTTGAAAAAGAAATGGGTTATCGCGGATCTAAGTCAAATAAAGGTAGAAACTTATTTGTAAAAGAGCAACGAGTAGATGGTAGTTACATTAATTTATTAATGTTAAGGTGTACTCTAGCGGGCTTCGAGAGAAGTCATCAAGTCAAAATCCTTTCTAATCAAATAAGGACGTATTCAGCCACTAACATATCCCACAAACTAAAATTTAATGGCTCAATAGATCCTTGATTTTTAACAGGATTTTCTGACGCAGAGGGTACTTTTTCTATTCTAATTCAGCATAACAAAAATTATGCTACGAATTGAAGAGTTAAAGCTATATTTGCTATAGGATTGCATACTAAAGATATTGCTTTATTAGAAGCTATCAAATTATCTTGAGGTGTAGGAAATATTCATAAACATGGAGAACATTCTTTACAATACAGAGTAGAATCTATTAAAGATTTACAAGTAATTGTAGATCATTTTGATAAATATCCACTCGTGACTTGTAAAAGTATTGACTATGGAATATTTAAAAAAGCTTTTGATCTAATCAAAGAGCAAGAGCACTTAACTAAAGAAGGTTTGTTAAAAATAGTCGGGCTAAAATCTTCTCTTAATTTAGGTTTAACTGATAAACTAAAAGAAGAGTTTCCTAATTGAAAAGATGTTGAAATAAGTAGATCAGAGTATAACTTTAAAGGTATATCTGATCCCCAATGAATGGCAGGATTTTCAAGTGGAGATAGTAGTTTTAATATAAAAATTAGTAAATCTGAAACTACTAAGCTAGGTATAAGAGTTCAATTAAGATTCTCTATAGATTTACATATTAGAGAAAAAGAATTTATTAAATACTTAGCTACATATTTTAACTTAGCTAAAGATAAATATGTATATTTAGACAGTAATTCTGTAAAATTCCAGATTACAAATACTAAGGATATTACTGATGCAATAATACCTTTCTTTATGAAATATCCTATTAAAGGTAAGAAGAGTTTAGATTTTATAGAATTTAATAAAGTTGTTATAATGGTTAACAATAAAGAACATTTAACTAAAGAAGGGTTAAATGAAATATTGAGTATAAAATCTAAAATGAATCAATAAATATTATTTCTGAGATTTCGCTTGGTCTGAATCGTTTGATTTATTTGTATGATAAATTTGAGGGCTGTGTTATATTGTGGGCTATAGACGTGCCACATATGCCTAGACAAAGAGATGCAAAAATGTGAATTTAAGCTAATCTCAAAAAATAGGATATAAATTTTAAGGATTGTAGTCTGAAATTCGACTATATGAATAAGTAATTACTAGTAATCGTGAATCACCATGTCACGGTGAATTAACCTTGGATTGGTACTAACCACTCGTCACATGCTGAAAAGAGCATGCGCAATAAGTTTGCTTTCTTAGTAATTAGTAAAAGAAACATGTAGGTTTTGTGTATTCTATTAGTAGGGATCTTCGTATGCGTGGCTCTAATTAGTGTTAAGTCGAAATACGGTTCGTGTAGTGGAAGTTGCACGGGGTTTATTAATTTTAACCATAATTATCTCTTTTTGTTTATTTTATCTAGAGTTAATAACTCTAGGTGAGACATTGTTTTATTAAAAATCAAATACCTGACAAGGCTATATTAATTATTACGATCTGTAGTAATTACTTCGATTCGAATTCGGAGCAGGTTGAATGAATAATTTTTAAATTAAGTAAATATTGAGAAACACAATATTGTAAAGTTCGGAAATAATAACTAACTACAGGTAAGGCACCCAGAACCACGTAAATGTGTGTAATCATATTGAAAAAGAGCATCGAATATGTTTCATAAGGTGGTGCTTGATAAGATACATTGGAAGCCAATAATAAAAAAATATTGGACAGAGAAAGTAGGAGGAGCTGGTATATTCAAAATGATGAGCAAAAATTCTAGGTATGGAAAGGCTGAGCTTAATTGTTAGACCAAACGAAATAACCTGGTATCGTAACATAGCAACAGTTTAATACAATAGAATGAAAAATATCATTATGAAATTAAAAAAACATTTGAGGATCTAACCCTTATAAGTAAAAGTGATTTAGTGTTAAGTAGTCTTATAGAAAAAACTATTCCTAAGATATATAGAGGGTATATATCATTAAATATAAAAAAGATTCTATACAATGATAATATAAGAATGTCAGGTATTAATAGTGGAGTTAATTTATTTAGCGGAGATACTTATATTGGTAGTGCTGTAGATTTAACTAAAAAATTAAGGGATTACCTTTATCCTAGAGGGTTAAATAAATAAATATTTAGGTATAAGAGTATTACTTCTAGCGCTTTATTAAAATACAGTTATTATAACTTTATATTAGAAATTTAAGAGTATTGCTATAAACTATTGAAAAAGAATAGTATTATATATATAAATATAAACCTACTTATAATATTTATAATATAGCTGGTTCTTATTTAAGTCATATAACAAAACACCACACAATTAGATTAAAACTTTGTGATGATTTAATAGTTAGATTGCATAGTAATAATCATAATATGCTAAGATTTTAGATGAAAATATTTTATAGATAAAATAGCTAAAATAGAAAATAATATATTAATACTGCAGAATAAGTTAGATTCTATATTAATTAACCAAACTAAAATATTAAAGCTATCAGCTGAAGTTCGTCTTAAAAGTTCGCCGGCTAAGTTGGTATTGATTACAGACTTAACTATAGGAATAAGTATGAAAGATCTTTCAGCTAAAGATGTAGCTATAGCTTTTAATGCTAGTACTCTGACAAATAGATTAAACGGTAAACACATTAAACCTTTTAATTAAAAAGCTGAATAACTATACAATAAAAAAATTTATATGAGTTGGATTAAATACGTGGATATTTCTGTAAATAGTAATTTCTATATTTTGTCCTTTTGATTTTATAGTAAATCTCTGCAAGTAGCAAGGGATTAATTAATATTAACAATAAATTAAATATATAATATATTAATTTATATTATATAAAGGAGGGTTCCTTTATTGGTAAGAAGGGTTGAGCTGTAAACTCAATAGCAGTTGCTTTTAAGAGTTCGAATCTCTTGTCTCCTAATAACTTATTTTGTACAATAAGTACATTTAAAGTAAATATTATTAGTATTAATTAGAATTAGTAACTTAATTAGGTAAAGGATTTCCTTGTCACGGAAATAGATGTGGGTTCGATTCCCACCTGATTCGCATGAAAAGAATATTATTTAACAAAGACATTCGGAAAGTTAGGTTTTCAACCTTAGGAGTGAAAAGTGGGTTCTTTATGAATTTTTCAGTCCAGCAATGATAGAGCGTATCTTGAAAAATTTCTTAATTAATAAATGTAAGGCTTTTAGACATTATACTACTAAGAATAAAAATACAAATAACAATTTAATAATTAGCGATATAACTATATTAGAACAATCCTTACATAGCCCTCCTTAATTTTATGGAGGATTCTATGGGTTGGGTTTACAGAGGGTGAAGGTAACTTTGGCGCAAAGGTTCCACTAACTTATTCCAATTCTTTTTCCATATTCAACTTCACATTTATAATTTTCACGTTTTAGTTTATATTAAAGATATTTTAGATTTTGATAAAGTATTCGAGTTTAAAAATGCATGTATATTTAGAGTAAGTAATATTGAAGATATAAAAAAGACAATAACAAATTTTTAATAATATACTTTAAATAGCACTAAATAGCTAAACTTTATTAGTTTCAATAAGGCTTTCGAGTTATATATTAACTCTAGTAAAACACTAGATTTGGTTAAACAAATCGAAGAGATTAAAAGTGGTGTTAATAGTAAAAGAACTGATTATAAATTACCAGCAAATCATGAATATAGAATTACTAATTGTAGACTACTAGGTTTTATCGAAGCCGATAGTCCATTTTTCATTAAATCTAAAGAATTAAGCTTAATTTTAACATTAGTCAATCATTTATTGATTTAGGATTATTAAAGGCTATATAGGTCTTTTTATTGAAATAAAAAGACCTTGGATGAGATAAATTTTATAATGCTAACTCTAAAGTGAGACTTGTAACTAGTAAGAAAAAAAAATTAGGTAATAAACAATTATGCCAAATAATAGTTCATCAGCATAATTTCATTCAATAAGCTTTAATACCTTTTCTTAATTCGCTGAATTGACAAACAAAAAAATATTAAAAATATTGAACTAGTTTCTTGATGCTTAAAGATAAAGGATTTCAATATACAGAGGACGGTTTAAGACTAATAGAGTTAATCATTAGCCAAATGAATAACCATAGACTATCTAGCTCCGAGGTGGGAATAGTAGATAGAAAATTTTTATATAAAGAGATTAACCTTATGTTAAATAAACCTTATAACTTAGAAGTTAAAAACGGTAACGCTTGGGTAGTTTCACAAAAGATTTATTAATAGAATGGGAGCTAATATAATACAACTTATAGTAGATAATGGGGGGGAAGTAGTTGAAACAATTTATACCTTTAAATATTGTGCTAAATATTTGGAGGTGTCTTTACAAACTATTCTTAATAGAATTAATAAAAATAGTTTATTTAAATTTAAAGATAAATTCTATACTATTAAAAAGGTAGAATAGACCAAAGGCGAGGAGTATGCCTTTTTTTTTAAGTTTGCTTAAAGTAGAATAAAATAATATAACGTACAATTAGTCCTTTTCTGTGTAAGCTATCCAGCTACCCGTATTCGATTGATTTAATTCGTTATAGGAAAAGTCTTCCATTTGGTAGGGTAAGGCACTTGCTACGTGCTATGTTTTATACATTTAGGTGTTCAAATCACCTCTTTTCCGAATCGCCTCTATAGATCGCATACCTCCGATATAAGGTTGAGTAATAATATTCTTAATTAGAACTATATTCAACAAAATATTCGAAGTATTATAAACTATTCATGATATATGGCGACTCAATATTTATTTAGAGATAATCTGTCTTAACCGTATAGCTTAAGTAGTTTACATTATCGTGATTTGCTTAACGTTAATTAGTTATATACAAAATATTCAACATATATATTTATTAAATATACAATAGAATTTCCCCCCTTATTCGGTTTAACTAAGTTAAGGAAATATCGTATTTATTTACTAAGACCACTAGAGAGAGTAAATTTTAATAATTACGAATTAACATCTAATGAAGATAGAGTAATAATAGAAATACGAGCGGGTTTAATCTAAGTAATAATATGAAAATAAGTTCATCCTTAGATTTCATAAAATGATCTAGAGAGTTTACATATGCTGAAGCTTGTTTTCAAATAACTGTCCTTAGGGTAAAGAAAATATTTTAAATTTAGGTATAGTATAGGATTACATATTGAGAATAAGTCATCTATAGATTATATCCAATAAAATTTACAAATAGGTAAAGTAAAACTAAATGCTGGTCATAATATAGCTACTTATAATATAATCTCTAAAGAAGAAGTGGGAGCCATAGTTAAACTATTTTTCTATATTTAATTTAAACTCTATACATTTAAATTTATTAGCGTTCAAAGAGGCATTTATACTTTAGAATGGCTGAAATAAACCTGATCGTTCTGAACTTATGGTACAGAATGCCAGAAGAACATCAAGTTTTTAAATATCACTTAATTGATTACTAGGTTTTATAGAAGGAGGGATAGATTTTTCAATAAAAAAAATTAAGTCAAAGTGCATTCTTTACTCTAGGTCAAAAAGGAAATAAAGATTGACTAGTAGCTATAGCAAGTTACTTACATAAAAAGGAGTAAATAATTTCACTACACTTCGAAACCCCAAATTAGAGATAATACTGCGTAGGCAAATAATAGTATAATTATTATTAGCAATTCTAAGGGTATATATAGTATAAATGTAAGTAATGGTTTTTATGTAGAATCCGGATTTAATTCCTCTGTTGGATAGTTTAAAATGACCTGCTAAAAAGTATTTAGATTATTGTGATTGAAAGTATGTAATAGCTATTCTTATAAAAGGGTTTTATTATTTATCGAAAGGAGTGAAATTCATTGAAAAAATAATTAGTTAAATGAATGATAATCGTTTATCCTCTTTTACACCAAAACCTACCACTTAAACTAGAGGTAGAAAAGTTTTTAATGGAACCTTCAAGTTATGAGAGATGGCAGATTATTTATCCTTTCGTTAAATAGATACAATAGATAACGCTTTAGTTTTAATACAATTAGTAGATGCTAAAACAAAAACTTTCAAGTTCTTCTTTTATTTATTAGAATGTGCCAATTATTTAGGTATAGCTCGTCCCACTATTAGAAATAGAGTGGAAACGGTAAAAGCTTTTTGCTAGACAATGAATAAATCAAAGAAAGATTGGTTTACTTAAGTTATTATAAAGTTTAATCTAAATCAGTCTAGTAAAATAGCCACCATATTATATAATTTATTTAGTGATAAATGCAACTAAAGTGTTTATTACTCAAGCCTCTATAGCTTAATGGTAAAGCGCACTACTGTTAATAGTGTTGATAGATGTTCAAATCATCTTAGGGGCTTTTAAATTAATGTACGAAGCTGTATTTTTTTTATTAATATAAATGACAACTTTAACTAGAAGTAATTTTCAAGATCATCCTTTCCATTTAGTGTCACCATCTCCTTGACCTTTTGTGTGATTTGGGAAATCACAGCTATATAGGGTCAAACTGTCAAATTCTGGGAACACCTTAAAACCATTGATACCAAATTTAGTGTGAAAATACATAAACGGATGGTCTAATATACCATGTACGGTAATAAGTCAATGGATTCTCGAAAGTTGAATAGGCAATCGCGGATCTAAGTCAATAGTGAGTGAAAATACTATTGTAAAAGAGCAACGAGTAAACGGCAGTTATATAGAACAAAATTCTATATTAAAATGTACTCTAATGGGCTTTGCGAAAAGCTATCAAGTCAGAATCCCACCTAAACAAATAATTATATTAAAGAGTTATTCCACTTTAGCTATTAACTCAGCCAAAAATGAAAATAATATAGACCCTTGATTCGTTACTGGAATCGTAGACGCAGAGGGATGTTTTACATTCAACCTTAACAGGCGTACTGGTGGTAAAAGAGGCTGAGATGTAAAACCTTGCTTTACCCTTGTATTACATAAAAAAGATGAAATAATTTTAAAAAAACTACAAAGTTTCTTTGGGGTAGGACATATATATAAACATGGACAAAAAGGTATTCAATTCCAAGTAAATTCTATAACTGAATTACAATTAATAATTAAACATTTTGATCGTTACCCTTTATTAACTAAAAAACGTATAGATTTTATTTTATTTAAAGATATTGTTAATATTATTTTTAATAAAGAACATTTAACTGAAGAGGGTATATTGAAACTTGTGTCAATTAGAGCTTCTTTAAATTTAGGTTTATCTGATAGATTAAAACAAGAATTTCCAGGTATAAAACCTGTACCTAGACCACTAGTAGAACCTGATTATTCTTCTATACAAGAGGAGTGATTAGCTGGCTTTACTACTGGTGAAGGTTGTTTTTTTATAAAAATAACTAAAGCTAATACAAAAATTGGAGAAAGAGTCCAGTTAGTATTCCAATTAAATCAACATATTAAAGATGAAGAATTAATAAGAAGCTTAATTCAATATTTAAATTGTGGTGGAGTAACTCTAAGTAGCGCCTCTATAGACTATCGTGTAACAAAATTAGAAGACATCCTTACTAAAATAATACCATTTTTTGAAAAAAATCCTATAATAGGAGTAAAATATAAAGATTATCTTGATTTTATTCAAGTAGCAATATTAATGAAAGATGGACAACATTTAACGCAAGAAGGTTTTGAAAATATTAAAAAAATTAAATTAAACATGAATAGAGGTAGAACTTAAATTAATATAATTATATTGCATGGTAAATCTGATTAACATGTTATATACAAGTATATCTTTATTTACTCTAACAGTAAATGGAGCATTATCTATGCATCTTTTCAATAATAGTTATATATTATTTTTTATAGCCTTAGGTACAGTAGTAGCATCAATGTCTTTATGATTTAGAGATATAATATCAGAAGGTACATACTTAGGTAACCACACCCTTGCTGTTCAAAAAGGATTAAATTTAGGGATAATACTATTCATAGTGTCTGAAGCTTTATTCTTCTTAGCCATATTCTGAGCATTCTTCCATAGTGCTTTAACACCTACAGTAGAATTAGGGGCTCAATGACCGCCTATGGGTATAGAACCTGTAAATCCATTTGAACTGCCTTTATTGAATACAGTTATACTACTATCTAGTGGTGCTACTATTACTTATGCACACCATAGTTTAATAAAAGGTGAAAGATCTGGAGCTTTATATGGAACTATTTTCACAGTAATATTAGCTTTAATATTTACTTTATTTCAAGGAATAGAATATAGTGTTTCTTCATTTACAATAAGTGACGGTGTATACGGGACATGTTTCTTCTTTGGGACAGGTTTCCATGGCTTCCATGTTATTATAGGTACAATCTTCTTATCTGTAGCATTATGAAGAATAATGGCATATCATTTAACAGATCATCACCATCAAGGGTACGAAGGAGGTATTTTGTATTGACATTTTGTAGATGTTGTATGACTTTTCCTGTACGTATCTATGTATTATTGAGGATCATAATAAATTCTAATATATTATAATAAAAATTTAATAATTTTAATAAGCATGCTTATTAAAAAACAGACAAGGTTAAAGGTATATCGCACACTATGCGTCAGTTCAATTCTGACTATCTGTGATTGTGATTTGCTTAATGTTAATTATTTATACAGTATAAATTCAAGACTTTTTAGATTCTCCTTTAGGTTAAAATATTTTAAATAAAACGGTTTTATTCTACAATTTAATCCCTAACTGAAAAATAAAATGTTCTTCAACAGCAAATAAAAACTTGCACTCTGCTAATGTAGAAAAATTAGACCCCTATTTTGTAACAGGATTGACAGGAGCAGAAATTAGTTTTCTATAATAAAAATTTTAGATTATAGAGCTAAAGGTGGCTTAACTACAGGTCTAAGATGATAAATTACTATGTTAAGTAAGTAATTAACACTATTAAATCAAGTTCAATCTTATTTTTATATAGGTAAAATCTATGTATCGGAAAAAGGAATTGTGTATTACTTAGTACAATATATACAAGGTCTAAAAGCTATTCAATATAATTTTCAAAGTTATCCTTTGATAGGTAATAAACATTAATATTTCTTAGATTCTTCGAAAGTTTTAGATTTAATGATAAACTTCATAATACAGATGAAGTAAAAATGACTATAGTAGATATATCTAACGGCATGAACAGTTATAGAAAATAATTTATCGTACCTAAACATACAATAGAAAATGATTCAAATTACCTACCTATTAATGGTCATTATATAAATGGATTTATAGCCGTAGTCGGTCATTTATTTTTAAAAACTAAAACAAATTTCGCATCAACGGGTGTACAAATAAGTCAACATCTAAATAATACACCTTTAATAAAGTAAATAGTTAACTATTTTAACCCTTCTACTTTGATAACAGTTCACGGTAAAGACACAATACAAATAACACTTTCTGGAGATAAACTTTTAAATAATATTATATAAAAACACTTATTGAAATACCCGTTATAAGTAAATCAATACAATTTATTAAATTAAATAAAATAGCTATGTTTAAACAAAGGGAGTAACATTTAATTAAAGTAGGTAAGAGTCTTTAGTCAAGAAGCAAAAAATTTAATATTAAGTATTTGGAATAAATAGTGATAATCTTGGTTACGAAGGTGGAATATTATACTGACATTCTGTAGATGTTATTTGACTATTCTTACATGTATCTATACATTACTGATGATCTTAATAAAATAAAAAAAAAATTTGATAGTCTGGATTGAGCTTAGCTTCCCTAGGACTATCAAAACGGATATAGGTTAATGGTAGACTTTCCGATTTCCACTCGGCGTGTGTCAGTTCAAATCTGACTATCCGTAATCGTGATTTGCTTAACGTTAATTAGCTATATATATATATTATTCAATATTATTTACATTCTTCCTATTATTAGGTTAAACAATAAAAAAATAATGAATCAATTATTTGCCATTTATGATCTTTTATCTAATGGATATACAATTGAATATTTAGATGTTCTAAGCATAATAGCACTATTATTTGGTATAGCAGTTATAGTTAACAAAAACCCTATAGCATCTCTAATGTCATTAATAGGATTGTTTGCTTCTATATCTGTCTATTTAATACTATCAGGATTAACTTTTATAGGATTTTCTTACTTAATAGTTTATATAGGAGCTGTTTCTATATTATTTTTATTCATATTAATGTTAATTAATATAAGAACAAGTGAATTACAAAGTAATAATAGAAATAGTATTCCTTTAGCCTTATTTATAACAATATTATTAAATTATGCTTTATTCCAATTATTACCATATTCTATAGCTATTATTAACAGTTATAATAATAAATTAAGTAATATAATATATTATTTACCTACAAATAAATATAATGATATAATTACTCATATAAATAAAAATTTAGATATAAATACTGCTAATGTTATGTTTGTAACAAGTAACAGTTGAGACGGAAATATGACAGAAACTAGCCATATATCTACTATAGGTAATATTTTATATACTTCTTATAATATGTGATTATTTATTGCTAGTTTTATATTATTATTAGCAATGACTGGTTCTATCATTATAACTATTAAACAAGATAAAGGGCCCCTTGCCTAAATATTCAAATAATATTAATTATTAATAAAAGATTTTATAATAACTATAAAACAAAGAACATAATAGAGGAATTAGTTCAACGGTAGAACGTTTGTTTTACACACAAAATGTTAAAGGTTCAAATCCTTTATTGCTCAAAATTGTTTAAAAGTTAAATTGCATTCTTGGTAATAATATTAAAGTAGATAAATATTATCTATATATTTGAATAAATAACTGTATAAAAAAATCAAATTTAATTTCATTATACTTTATGAAAATAGGATATAGCTATAATATAATCTATAATAAATTATTGTATAATTATACTTAAATATAAACTTATATTTATATTTATAAATACATAAATATATGTATATGCATAAGATTCCTTAACTTAATCGGTAAAGTGTATTCTTGATAAGAATATCATCAGCGTTCGATTCGCTGAGGAATTAAAAATTTCATGAAAAGTTCAAAAAAAAGAGAATTGGCCGAGTGGTTTAAGGCGGTAAGTTTGAGTTTTATTAGGTTTAATAGCCACATCCGTTCGAATCGGATATTCTCTGTTTATAAGAGTATAGTTTAATTGGCAAAATAGGAAGCTTCAACCTTCAAATTCTTGGTTCGAATCCAAGTACTCTTGTTTTAATTAAAATGATTATCTATTAATAATAACATATAAATATAATTTCGGATTAGGGCCGGGTAGGTTAGGCATCTCGTTTGGGTCGGGAATCAGTTATGTTCGAATCATAATAATCCGAATTTTGGAACTATTAGAAATATAGTCTTTATTAAGAATAAAATAGGGTCTGTGTAGTGTGAATTGCACAGATTGATGAAAGCTTATAACAAAGCAACTATTCTTGATAAAAAAAATAAATGATATATAACTATTACTTATAAATATATAAGTATATAAAGAAACTATTATGGAATTTAAGCTATGTATTAAAGAGAATTATTTATATATATAGGATATTTATCCTTTAATTATATGAACTCTAAGAGAAATTTTATAATAAACGAAGTGAATTGAAATATCTTAGTAACTTTAGGAAAATAAATCAAAAGAGATTCTATGAATAGCGTGAGCGAAAGTAGAGTAGCCTAATAAGTAAAACGGTTTAAAAACTGTTTAAATATTATGGGGAACCTTCCTCAAAGGCTAAATATAATACATAAGCGATAGTGAAAAGTACCATGAGGGAAATAAAATAAAAATAGTAGTTTTATAAGCAGTTCGAAATAAAGAACGTACCTTTTGCATAATGGGTCACCAAGTTAACGTTAGATGCGAGATAATGCGTAGTTAAACCGAACGTTAAAATAACGAAATAGTGTCTAAAGTTAGACCCGAAGCCTGGTGATTTTACCACAGTCAGGATTATAAAAGTCCGAACCGGTGATTGTAGCAAAAATCTCGGAAGAACTGTGGTAGGTATAGTGAAAGACAACACTGACTAGGATAGCTGGTAAGAAAAATAGTGTGAGCTACTATTTAGGCCAGTAAGTAAAAGTAAACCTTTTGCTATAAACCATCAAATTGCGGGAAACTCTTAAAGACAAATCTACCAAGTTAATATAGTAATGTAATTAATGGAACAGGTAATGACTCGTTGTATGGTAAAAACGATTTGTATGAAGAAATGAAATAGATAATCCGCAGCCAAGCATCTAATACCGATAAGTTCATTAGGTGTGCAGTTCATCGACTAAATGTTGGTTGGCGCAAGCTTAAGATATAGTCAAGCCTCACCTGAAAGGGTGCAGAATAATAAAATACTTTTAATTAACATCTTTTGGGTTTATTGTTATACCCGTTGTTTTAGGAATCGTCATAATACGATTATATTTGATACTCTATAAAAATAGTTTAAGAAACTACCGCGAAATCCGGAGAATATCTGTTCTCTTAGTGTCTGGCATTCGCTACGGAGGATGAAAGATGCCTGAAAAAAGTCCCTTCAGACCTATGACCAGGCCAGGACTATAATGTGGTTAAAGGACTGGCAGTCCGGCTATTGGTTTAGCTACATAGAGTATAAACCCTAATAATGGCTAAGGGTTACCTTAACTAGCTGGTCCATGGCCATTACCCCTATAATTTTTAAACTATGAAAAAAAAATATACAAAACAAAATATAGCGTTCTCAATAGCTATTCAAAACATTGGGATATTAACAGCGTTAAATACAATTAATGCTAACGTTGTTGATATTTCAGCTACTAAGTTTTATTCAACTACGAATGAAAACAATAGAGTAGTAAGACCTTTAGTTGTTTACTTTAACTGTGAACTTGAAAAAAGTCGTATACTTACAGAAAACAAAGACAAGGCGGTTGTATACCGTTGAGTTAATAACATTAATAACAAAACATATATAGGAAGTTCTATTAATTTATCTGTAAGATTACATAAATATTATAGTGTTAAACACTTGACTGCTCATAAAACTCCTATTCACAATGCTCTTTTAAAGTATGGATTTGAAAATTTTACTTTAGAAATTCTAGAGTACTGTGAAAATGGTATAAATCCCGTAATAAGAGAACAATACTACTTAGATCAGCTAAAACCTGAATACAATGTATTAAAACAAGCAAGTTCTTCTTTAGGATTCAAACACAAGGCTGAAACATTAGAATTTTTTTACACTAGCCGTAAAGTTAGTGAAGAAACAAAACAAACCTTATCTGTAGCAGCAACAGGTAGAATTTTAACTGAAGAAGATAAAAAGAAAATATCTGACGCACGTAAAGGTATTAATCTTTCAGGTGTAATACGTGCTAAAATATCCGCAGCTGCTATTGCACTCAGAGGTATATCAGTTACAGTTAAAAATGTAAACACTAATGAAGAATTGGAGTTTACAAATTTAACAGAGGCAGGTAAATACATGAATGTGAGTAGAACTGCTGTGAAAAAATACCTTGATACAGGTAAACTGGTGAAAAACCAATATATAGTGACCACAAAAAAGAAATAAATAGATAAAAGTATTTTATTATTCGTTAAATGGATAACGGATAGTTATTTAGGGAGAAGGACCTCAGCTCGACCCGTACGGGGTTTAAGAGGTAGATCTGTTTCTGCGAAACCTATAATAGTAGGCAGTTTAGGTAAATATCTTAGCAGGTACAGAATTTAATCTCAGACAAGACATTTTGAATGTTTTATTTTGTACAAATTGGGGAATCATGAAGATTTTATCAGTGAGTATGTAGACTCGGAATGGCAAAGATATATTCTAAACTATCAGACATAGAATGATAAGGTTGTACGTACAGCCTATTTGTAGAAGTGAACCTTCTGCAATAAACCATCAAATTGCGGGAACACCCTAAAGCAATCATAACCAAGTAAGAGTAGTAATACATCTTATGGCTCAGGTAATGACTCGAGGTATGGTAAAATCATGATTGATAATACAATGGGTAATCCGCAGCCAAGCATCGACTATTGTGTATTCAGTAAAGGTGTGCAGTTCATCGACTAAATGTTGGTTGGCGCAAGCTTAAGATATAGTCAGGCCTCATCTGAAAGGATGCAATGGCAATAAAGTAATTTATTTTTAATTTATTCAACTTTTTTTTAAGGTTTAGCTATTTATAACCAGATTATAATAAAAAGTATAAAAATTTTATATTTATTTTGTGAAATTTATATTTCTAATTTTAAACAAGTACAACAATTTACGAGATTTTTATTTTGAACATAAAAAATATCACATGAAGAAATCATTATTAACCAATAATTCATCTAACAATGGGTCTGTAACGCCTATAAAAAGTTACGATAATACATTATTAAATAAAAATACAATTTTACTTGAAAATAAAGGTAAATCTGGTATTTATCGTTGAATAAACAAATTAAATAATAATACTTATGTGGGTAGTGGTCTAAACTTCTCAAAAAGAGTGGGTGAATATTACAGAGAAAGTGAATTAAAAAGAAACCCTAGACCTATTCATGCTGCTTTACTAAAATATGGATACGAAAACTTCATATTAGAAATTCTAGAATATTGCAGAGCAGATGAGCTTATTGCAAGAGAACAGTATTATTTGGATTTATTAAAACCTGAATATAATATATTAAAATATGCTTATTCTTTATTAGGGTTTAAACATAGTGCTGAAAATATAGCTAAGTTTAAATCGAAAATAATTTCAGATGAGCATAAAAATTTATTATCTTCGGCTCATTTAGGAAAAGAAGTTAGCCAATAAATTAGAGATAAATTATCTCTAGCTACAGCTAACTATAAAAAAAAGAATCCTCTTTCATCTGAAGCTTTAGCTAATATTACAGCTAAAACTACAGAACGTGAAGGAAAAGCTGTGACACTTTGAAATATCCAAACTAATGAAACATTAGATTTCCCTACTTTAACTAAAGCTGCGGAATATTTGGGTATAAAAAGACAAGCTATACGAAACGCAATTAATAGAGGAAGTATTGTTAAAGAACTCTATCGTGTTTCAGAAAAATAGTAGGCAGTTCATACACATATGTACTTAACATGATATATAAATAATATATAAATTACTTTAATTTCAATAATTTAATTATTGAGGTCAGGTTTATAAACAACCTGTTGTCTAAATAGATAGTTCTTGGTTGCAGGGACTATTTAGGGGGAAGATTTTGCTTACTTAGTACATAAGCAAATTCGGCGTGTATGTCAAAAGGGAAACAGCCCAGAACAAGAGTTAAGGTTCCTAAATTATTAGTTAAGTGAAAATAAGAAGGTTTTTATTTAAGTCGACAAGGAGATAGGCTTAGAAGCAGCCATAATTTTATGACCTGCTTTGTGATGTTGGATATCACATGTGTGGGTGAAACTATCAAACTCCGGGGACTTCCTAAAGATTTTGATACTAAGCTATAGTCGAAAGGTTATAAGTGGCTGAATTAATTACTCAGGTATAGTAACAAGTCAAAATATGATTGAAAATGAAATGGAATATCGCGGATCTAAGTCAATAGTATGTGAAAATACTGTTGTAAAAGAGCAACGAGTAGACGGTAGTTGACACAATAATGTGTTTAAGGTGTACTCTAATGGGTCTCGAAAGAGATCATCGAATCAGAGTCCTTTCTTAGGGAATTCAAAATTTGTTAGATATTGCAGCAATTTAAGTACAAATTATAAATTACCTCCTTATGCATTAACTGGACTTGTAGACGCAGAAGGGTGTTTTATAATTTCTATATTAAATAACCGAAATTTTAAAGAAAATAATAGTAATGTTCCTTTTAATACTAGACTTTATTTTCAATTGTCTTTACATAAAAAAGACGAAAATCTATTAGAGTTATTGAAAGATAGCTTAAAGGGAGGAAAAATTTATAAATCTCGTCCTGAGACTTATGAATTTCAAGTATCTTCCATAAAAGATTTAAAATTGATAATAGAGTTTTTTGATAAATATCCTTTAATTACCCAAAAATATGGGGACTATGAGCTATTTAAACAAGCATACGAATTGATTAATAATAAACAACATTTAACTAATGAAGGTTTATTGAAATTAATAGCTTTAAAAGCATCTAGTAATTGAGGTCTTAATCAAACTTTAAAAGAAGCATTCCCTAATATTGTCCCTATTACTCGTGTACAATCAGATAATAAAATACCTAGTGCTGAATAGTTACTAGGTTTTGTTAGCGGAGAAGGTAATTTTTTGATTAGACTAATCAACTCTCCTACTAATAAGTTAGGGTATCAAGTTGGATTAAGATTTTAGATAGCTCAGCATAGTAAAGATAAGTTATTAATGGAAAATATAAGAAATTATCTAGAATGTGGGTACTTATCTGTCCGTGGTGATATTATTGATTTTCGTGTTACTAAATTTAGTGACATAGTAGAAAAAATAATACCTCTTTTCAACAAATACCCTATATTAGGGGTTAAATACAAAGACTTCGAAGACTTCAAGTTAGCTGCTTCTATCATTAGTGATAAAAAGCATTTAACTGAAGAAGGTTTAGCTCAAATAAAGGAGATAAAATTAGCAAAAGAAAATGACAAGCCAATTTAATTAATACCCAAATAAGAAAATTGAATTGAATTTTGATATTCCGATGATAAATCTGCAGGCTATGCGTAACAGAGCGCTTGTTAAATTATAAAAGCATCGAAAATATAACGGATCTAAACAATATACCGAAACCTTGTCCATAATATATTATAATAAATATATTTATTATAATTTAGTGGGGTAGCAGAACGTTGAGCTAAAGTATGAGTTTTATTTTTTAAATAGAATTATAGTAATTTAACTCAAGTGAGAATGGTGACATGAGTAACTAAAAGAAAAATTTTCCGCCTTAAGCTTATGGATATAATTAAGTAACGGCCTCTAAGTTTATATAATCTAAAGATTTGAACGATGAGAAAATCTTTATTACTAAAAACAACATTTTAGTGTGAAATGTGCTGGAAAAATAGTAATATGTTTGTTTTAAATAACAAATAAAAGAACCGTACCTAGAATCTGAAACAAGTAAGCTAGTAGAGAATACGAAGGCGTAAATGAGCTAACAATCATAAAGTTGGGATTAGGCCTCCCACATTGTGAATAAGAACCAAACTCCGGGGAAGCCCTAAAGCTCCTAATACCAAACTATATTCGAAAGGATATAAGTGGCTGAACTAATCACTCAGGTAAGGTAATAAGTTAGGTAGATTCTAGTAATAGGAATGGGTTATCGCGGATCTAAGTCAATAGTAAGTGAAAAGACTATTGTAAAAGAGCAACGAGTAGACGGTTCTTTAATATATTTATTATATTATAAGGTGTACTCTGGCCCCCAAGGAAACTTGGAATTTGGATAAAAATTATACGTAATGCTAAACGTTAAATCAGCAATAAACAAAGGACTCCGGACCTAAACGTATTCTAAACATAATCCGGATAAAAATATGGACAAAATAGGGTGTACAAGCAGATAGCACGTAACTGAAACGCCAATCCGGTCATCCATCAAACTTAGAATACAAATTAATAAGTACATGGTTATAACGTTTCCGAGTAATAACGTATGTCTTGAAAGTATCACTACTTAAAGTAAGAAATCTACCTCAATACTATTGCAGGTTGTAGGAGTTAAATAAGTAAATTATGAGGGTTTGTATATACAAAATGATGGGCATAAAAGTCCAGGTATGGAAAGGTGAGTCCTTAAATGGGTAAAGACTAATAGGCCAAACGAAAGAACCTGGTTTGCTATAGCGGAATAAATAACGTTTATAGCAAAAATTTTTTAATATTTACAAAGCCATGACAAGAATTTTACAAAACTATAAATCAATTAATAGTAATTTACTATTACGTAATGCAAGATATCTATCTTCATTAAACAATAACCAACTTAATCCTAATTACATATCAGGATTTATTGATGCAGAAGGTTGCTTTCATATCTCTATTATAAAAAGTTCAACTTCGAAAACAGGGGCATATGTAAGAGCAATTTTCCAAATCTCTCTTCATAACAAAGATAAATTTCTTCTAGAAAGTATAAGAGATTATTTTAAAGTAGGAACAATAACTTTGCGTAGCGATAACGCAGTAGTTTATACAGTTTATTCTATTAAAGATATACAAATTATTTTAAACCACTTAGAAACTTATCCTTTAATTACAGATAAATGAGCTGATCTACAATTGTTTAAACAAGTAGTAGAGTTAATGATTAATCAATAACATTTAACTATGGAAGGATTAACTAAAATTGTTAATATAAAAGCTTCTATGAATTTTTGTGTTACACCTGAATCTGTTTTATCTTTATTTCCTATAATACATCCTGTTAAAAGACCTGTGAGAGAAGATATAACAATCTACGATCCTAACTGAGTAGCAGGCTATGTAGAAGGGGAAGGTATGTTTTTTATAAATATATACAAAAGAAAAGACACTGTATTAGGAGAAGGAGTAAAATTAGTGTTTAAAATTACACAAGATAAAAGAAATCTTGCTTTATTAGAAAGCTTTACTAGCATATTTACAGTGGGAAAAGTTTACAAACAATCTCCTACTGTAAAAGTATTAGATTTTATGATAACAGGGCTAGTTGGTAATACAAATTATGTTATACCTTTTTTCCAAGCACACCCTTTAATGGGAGCTAAAAGAGACGATTATAATGATTTTGTAAAAGTAGCAAAGTTAATGGAATCTAAAGCTCATCTTAATAAAGAAGGGTTAGAACAAATTCGTTCTATTAAATCAAGAATGAATTCTAAGCGTTATTCATATTAAATTCGTAATAAATTACAACCAAATTAAAATATCCAAATTTAGGAAACCACAATAGCCTAGTCCTTAAAAAATTAAGGATAAAATTTGTGGAGCGAAAGGAACTCGGCAAATTGACTACCGTAACTTCGGAATAAGGAGGGCTCATTATTCTTGATGAATATCAAGTAAAGAGGAAGAAGCATGAAATAATGTTGTACGACTGTTTAATTAAAACACAGCACTTTGCTGAAAGATTAAAAATCTAAGTATAAAGTGTGATATCTGCCCGGTGCCGGCTGGTTAACAGATATAATTGAATATACTAATATTTGATGTTGACGGAAACCCCGGTTAAAGGCGGCCTTAACGTGAGGGTCCGTAACAGGGCCCTGTTTAAATCCAGGATATTGCTGGAACGATGTCAAACTTACTACTTGAACATCCAATCAGCAGGAAAGAATAAGATCGATCAATTGTAATTGGACTCTTACATTAGGCAATAAAAGAACTTATAGTACTGTAAGTGAAAACCATAAATATTGATTAGGTGGATTTGTTGAAGGTGAAGGATCTTTATTAGTTTCTATCGTAACTAACCCTAAAGTAAAACATGGTATTGCTTTACAACCTGAGTTTAATGTTACTCAACATGTTAGCGGGTTAAATATACTTAATTCTTATAAATTATTGTTTAATGATTTAGGTCACTTAAAGGAAAAATCAGGATCAAACGAAGTCTGAGTTTATTCTATTAAAGGTACTAAAAATCTTAAAGAATTAGTATTACCCTATTTCGAAACATATATTGTACCCTTCTCAAGTAAACATAAAGCGGATGTTTTCGAAAGATTTTCAAAAATTATTGATGTTTTATATGATAATTTAGGGCAAGGGTTAGATAAAGAACAAATGATTGAACTTGTACATTTAATCTACGAAATGAATTCCAATAGTAAAGGTAAATCGCGTAAAAGAGATATACAAGAAGTATTAGATATTATAGAGTCTAATAATTAACCTTCAATTTTAACAGGTTACACTTAATAATTACTTAAATGTTAACTATATTTTAGTCAATTATACTAATTTATAGTCCGTTTGGTAATTAAGGTTTTATTAATCTTCAGAGACCACAATCTGGACGCTTTGAAATTTAAAGAAGTGATGGTATGGTCCGACACATAATATTTTTGAGAAGAGTATTACGTGTAGCCTAAGGTAGCGAAATGCCTTGGCCGTTAAATGCGGTCTTGCATGAATGGTGTAACGATACAACAGCTGTCTCTATGATTGACTCAGTGAAATTGGAATAGCTGTGCAGATACAGTTTACCTCTAGTTAGACGAGAGTGCGACTAGATAAGTGCTTGATAACAATGTGGCGTAAGCCCACCAAATAGTCCATTATTTGAGCTCATACGGCGTGCATTTGAAGTAATTCTTTTGTGCGAAGCCCGTAAAACAATATAGTTTATAACTATCCAGCCTTTTCTTTTTATTCTCGAGTATGTAAAAAGTATAAGGAGGTTGGTGAGCTAGATTACTAAGGATAGGCAGACGAATCCACGTTTGAAGCGTATACTAGAGAAAAAATAAGTTGATTGTAGAAAAGAGTTCTCGTTCTTTTCTTTATGGGCCTTATATCAACGTACGTATAGTGGGATCCTAAGGTAATCATTAAGGTGTTATCAAGCAAACTAGGTAAGCCCAATGTTACCCATCTAAATACAGGTGGAAGTTAAGTCGCAAGGCTTAATATATAACAGTGGGTAGAGGATGCTCTAAAAAGCTAATGCCTTGTAGTAATAGCAAGGATAGAATCGTGATGATTTAATTCGAAAGAATGCAGACTTAGAGCAGGCGTTAATTATGGTTTAAACATGTGTTAGGTGTAAATATATAAAAGTAATAATAAGTTTACGTACTAGTTTATGAAAGAAGAGGTGTACCGCGTAGTTTTACGAGAACTACCTAGCACAAAATGTATTATTAACTATTTGAGATGTGGTTTAATACATTTAGCTATACAATTTTATAGTAGTGAATTAGTGCTTAATAAGATTAGTTTTAACCTCTTCTTTATTTAGTTAAAGAAACTATAGAGCACTCGGGTTGAAAGGTAACATTGTTACTGGGGATATTTATGAACTCGTAGGAAGGAAATAAAGTAGTACAACGTTGAGTAGTCTCAGGTGTTAGTAGCTTATTATTATTATAATTTTTAATTATAAGCTAAGAGTAAGATATATAATAGACAAAGAAATATGAAAAATATGAATTTTATAAAAATAGGAATAACTAATCTTAACAAAGTGGCTATAAGCCCTAACATCTCAACTTTAACAACTAATGGAAAATCTTCTATTAATTGTTTAACAGAAAAAATGGATTTTAAATCTGGTTTACCTTCTGGAGTTAACCTTAGTCCTCAATGGGTAACAGGTATAATAGATTCTGAAGGGAATTTTTCTGTATTAGTACAAAAAACTAAAGAAAAACCTAAATTTTCTTTAGCTTTTAAAGTTACACAAAAAGAACACTCTAAAGGTATTTTAATAGATTTACAAAAATACTTTGATTGTGGTAATATTTATTTTGATAATCAAAAAGAAAATGCTTATAAATTTAGCATGTGCGCCAGTTAGACGCTACTGGAAAAGAGAAAGCCGTCACAATCTCTCACACACAACCACTCCAGTGTGGTCCCATATTGCCGGAGCGATATCACCTAATAAGAATCTCGTTTTATAGCAGGTAATAAACAAACCACCTACTGAGAAACGATATCAGGATAGGTGGAGTAGGGTAAGATACTACGATTACGATAAGAAACTTGACACGTATTAGTCGCTATAATTTGAGCACATCCTCTATAATTCGTAATAGTGCGGGGATGTTGTTGTAATGGCCCTGATGGGAGATGCTGACTTTCAGGGTAGTGGTAAAGACAACAGACGTAGTACGCTGAGTACTAAGAAAAGCGCAAGAATCTAAGGTATCATGACGTAAAATGTCCAGTAGCGGGAATCTGGGATCAACGCGGGCAGTTTGAAGACTCCGCTGACAGAGGTCGCATAGTACTAGACAACTAGGAAGGGGACCAGTCGGTAATTACGCATCCCACTTTAAGGGTCTCCGGATAAATTTACTATTCGAGCTGACAAGTACAAAGCCACAAATGGGCCTGACTTGCTACTAGGTTTAATCTCCCACCACATGCAATGGTGACGACAAAGAGAGTGTACTAATGTACTTGCCCTACTAGAATAACTTAATAAATGAGTTCCGGTATGTTTAAAGTGCAAAGCTGATATAACATTTACGTGAGTAATGTTACCAAAATATCGATGGAGAGCCGTATGATGGGAAACTATCCCGTACGGTTCGGAGGGCACGAAAAGGGCAACTTTAGTGACCCCTATTAATAAAATAGATGATATAATAGAAAAAGTTCTTCCTCACTTAGATAAATATCCTTTATTAACGTCTAAGTATTTAGATTATCAGGATTTTCAAAAAGTAGCTTTACTTTTGAAAGAAAAACTTCACTTAAGTAAAGAAGAAGGTTTAGCTTGCAAAACAACAGAGAATATTTTATCTATTAAGAATAATATGAACAGTTTACGTTCTTTTGAGGAAAGATGAAATTATCTTAAAAGTCGTGAACCTATAATATTAAATAATGAATGGGTTCAAGCATTTATTGACGGTGAGGGTTGTTTTCAATTCGGTATGGCAAATACTGTAAATAGAGGAAAACCTTATCTGGCTTTATCTCAAACATTAGAAATAGCACAAAGTAATCATGATATATTATTGCTTAATGCTTTTATTCAATTCTTTGGTTGTGGTTACTTGAAACCTAAGTATGATATTAATGACATAGATGTTGCTAAAAATTCACGTATAGTTAATAGATTTATCATAAATCAACATGCGGTTGTAACTAAATTATTGGATATATATCCTTTATTAACACGTAAATATTTAGATTATTTAGATTGAAAAAAATTAATTCAATTAAAAGCTGAAGGAGTTCATAATACTCCTGAGGGAATACAAAAAATGAAAGATATTAAAACTTTCATGAATAAAGGTAGGGGTGAATAAGCTTTAGCTTTACACTTTATACAATTATATATATTACACCATAACATAAGTTTAAATTTAATGCTCGAGCCGTATGCGATGAAAGTTGCACGTACGGTTCCACGAGGGGGAGATTTTAGTAATAAAACGACCTATCTCTACAGACCCTATGCAGCTTTACTGTCACTAATTATAGAGTATGATAAACGATTTTCAGAGTATAAGGTGATAGATAAATATAACAATGAGAAACCTTTATTCTTTTTTCATATGAATGAATTGGTTTAGGATCATGAGTAGTTTATAATTAATGTAACTTTACGGAGTTAGTTTTAATTGTATTCTTTAAATTAATTTATAGCTCGTTTTAGTAAATCAACCTAATTCAACTTATTTATTTTATAGTAAATAAGTACCCTTTGGTAAGGAACTATCGCTAGGGGACAGTTTATGTGGGGCACAGACCCTGTAAAGAGTAAACAGGAGTGTCTAAAATTTTCAAATTATTTTGTTTGCTATTTTAAGTAGTTTAACTATTTTTAATCATATATAATTAAATATATTTGCATTTTATGTATATATATTTAAAATTAGGTAAGATTTTTACTATATAGAAATTAGAGATAATTTAAAATATTATGAAATGTATTTCTAATATTTTTTAGCTATTATTTATAGTAGTTATGTATTTAATATCTAAAAAGCTCAACGGCTAAATCTTGCCTTACTGTTTGATTATCGACAAATCTTACAGTTGCGTAAGCAGGGCATAGGATCACAAGATGCAACAAGGAAAGATCTTGGATTATTGGAAAAGCTACGCTAGGGATGTTTGTCCTTTAATATTTTATTTATAAATAAAATAATTAATATAAATTGGGTAAATTTCAAGAATTACTATAAATAATTATAGTAAACTTGAAGCGAAGTTTATTTTAGCATATATTATAAAATAAAAACGTTCAACGACTATAAGGTGAGTGATATGCAGTACACGATAATCCTTTAATACTACCCAACATTTTTATTAGACATGTTTTAAAGAAAAAGTAAAATAAATTAACTACAAAAAAATTATAATGAAAAAAAATCTTAATATAAAAATATTTAATAATAATTTAAAAAATAATTCTAAAACGGTAGCTTTAAGAAAAAAAATAGGGGATATAGGTAAAACAAAGTATTTACCTTCTTTTTCTAAAGAATGAAAAAATATTATTTATAGTTATAACAAGAATATATTAAAAAATATTCCAGTTAATGATATAAATATTAATAAAATAATTCAAAGTTATTTTAATTTATACTTTAAAGATCATAAATATGTAGGATCTAAGAAATTTATATTACTTAGAAGAAGACGTACATTTTTAAGAAGAATATATGTAAGTAACGCTGAAATTAAACATACAAATAATAAAGCAATAATTACTTTATTCATAGTAAATAGAGAAAAAAATTTTTTGAAAAAAAAATATTTAAAAATAAATAAAAAAATAAGTCAGAACTTAATAAACCGTTCTTTTTTATTATATAAGAATAATATATCCAAAATATACGATATATTAAATAAACATAAAGATGAGTATGTTTTTATATCAGATAAAATAACTAAAAAAAGATTTTTAAAATACAAATTAAATTACTTAAATAAATTTATAAAATTAAAACATCTTTATTTAAGAAAAATTTGAAGTGTAATGATTAGCAAATATTGAAGAATACATTTAAAATTATTAAGAAAGTATGATTTAATGTATTCTCTTAATCAATATAAATTAAATAAATTGGGACTTTTACCTTTATTAAGTAATATATTAAATAAAATAATAGGAAAAAAAATAGAATATAATATAATAAACTTAAAATCGATAGCATATAATACGGATCTTTTTACTAATGCTTTAGCATTAAAATTGAGAAAAAAGAAATTGAATTATATAAAAAGTATGTTTAGTATATTAAATAGAGCATATTTACCTAAAATAAATACAATAAAAGAAAGAACTTTAGTAAAAGGACAAAAAAATATGGACTTATTCTTAGATAAATATAAAGATCTAAATATAATATCTAATTTAAATAATAACAATTTAGATAAATTATTCAATGAAATCTATAATGTAGCATCGCTTGATCAAGTAAATAATATAAATCTTGCTAATTCACAGCACAATCAAAAAATTCATAATTTAATTTACAATTCTATTGGTTATAAAAATATGGGAGGGCTTAGAATAGAGGTTAAAGGAAGATTAACGAAAAGATACAGAGCAGATCGTTCTGTTTATAGTCTGAAGTGAAAAGGAGGATTGAAAAATATAGAGTCTTCTTTCAAAGGATTATCGTCAGTAATGTATCGTGGTAATTTACATTCAAATGTTAATTATTCCCTTAGACCAGGAAAAAGAAGAATCGGAGCATTTGCCGTAAAAGGTTGAATGTCCGGTAAAAGTTATTCTACATATTCTGTACCACAAAGCTTTCCTGTAGTTATATATTCTAACGTTGAAACAGATAAACTTAAAAATTATCCAAGATAACCAAGGTAAAGCAGGTGTATATAGATAAATAAACAACTTAAATAGAAGTAGTTACGTTGGAAGTATTATCAATTTAGGGTTAAGACTTAATAATTATATTAACCATAATTTCTTAAATAGAGTAATAAGATCCAATAAATCCAAAATCTATAGAGCCATTATAAAATATGGTCATTCTAACTTTAGATTATAAATTTTAGAGTATTGTGAACCATCTTTAACAGGTTTAACAGAACAAAAGTATTTAGATTTATTAAAGCCTAATTATAATATTAAAAAAAAAAAGCAGGGTCACTGTTAGGTTTCAAATATTCTAAAGAAACCCTTGCTAAATTTAAAACTCGGGTTCTTACTCTTGAACAAAGAGTAAAACAGTTAGAAGCTTTAAAAATTGTACATGATAATGAAGAATATAAATCTACGAGACTAGAAGCTATTATGAATTATAATAAAAGTAAAAAAAAAGAAGACATAAAACGTTTTTCACACCCTGCGAATGTTTTGGATACTTTAACTAACCTTAATGAGGTTTATGCTTCAATAACTGAAGCAGCTAAAGGGATTAAAAGTAGTGTACCCGTAGTAATTTTAGCGTTAAAATAATTTAAGGAAAAAGGAATATCTAGGCTGGTGAGTAAAAGATATTTAATTACTCCGAAAGATTACTCCGAAATTGTTGCTAATAAATAAAAATTATATACGGAGGGTGTAAATACGACAATTACTTGAAAATCCAACAGTCAAAGAGTAAAAGTTGTTGATACTTTAAATGAAAGTACTTCTATTTATCTTTCAAGGGGGTGAAGCGGCTAAAGCAATAGGATGCCATATAACTACAATTTCAAAGGCTTTAAAAAGACTTAGGGAAGAAAAAGTGGATTCAATTGATATAAAAAAAGGTATAAATTGATAAGAATTGATACTACAAAATAATGAAAAGGAGCACTAAAAACGTGGAATCTTCTTTTAAAGGACTATCCGTACCATATTATAGAGTAAATAAAAATCCAAATGTTAGTTATTCTATAGCTACATCTAAAAGAAGAATTGGAGCTTTTGCAGTAAAAGGGTGAAACTCAGGTAGTAGATCTTACTCTACAATGACTATAACCAATGGAACTAGTTTAACTGATATTCACCCCTGGCCGTAACAGGATTTACAGATGCAGAAGGATCTTTCATAATTAACATACATAAAGATAAAAGACAAACTACAGGTTTAGGACTACAATTCCGTTTTCGTATAGGTTTACATAATAGAGATGTAGCTATATTAAACCAAATTAGAGATTACTTTGGTGCAGGAGCAGTATATCCAAATAGTAGAAGTGTTGAAGTATGTTTCCAATCTTTAAAAGATGTACAATTAATAATAAATCATTTTGATAAGTTTCCTTTATTAACTAAGAAATACGGAGATTATCTACTTTTTAAACAAGCATTTTACATAGTTAAAGACAAAAGTCATTTAACTTTGGAAGGTTTAAATCGTATAATAGCACTAAAAGCTTCATTAAATTTAGGATTATCTGATGAATTAAAGTCAGCTTTTCCTGACATAGTTCCAGTAGTTAAACCTTGCAATCCTATACCTATATCTCATATGATTGAAGATAAAATATTTTATCCTAATTGACTAACAGGCTTTACAAGTGGTGAGGGTTGTTTTTATATTACAATATTTAAAAGTCCTACTACTAAATCCGGTGTACAAGTTCAGTTAGGGTTTCAAATAACTCAAAATATAAGAGATATAGAGCTAATAGACAGTTTAAAATCTTATTTAGATTGTGGAAGAGTGAAACAAAGTAGTAAGAATAATTCTATTTGATTAGATTTAGTTGTTACAAAGTTTTCAGATATAGATAGTAAGATTATTCCATTATTTAATCAATATAAACTATTAGGTGTAAAAGCACAAGATTTTAATGATTGAAGTATGGCAGCGGAATTATTTAAAAATAAAATACATTTAACATCTAAAGGTTTAGAAGAAATAAGAGCAATACAAGCTAAAATGCAAGATTAGAAGTTAAAGGTAGATTAACTAAACGTTATAGAGCAGATAGATCTATTTATTCATTAAAATGAAAAGGTGGATTGAAAAATGTAGATTCTTCTTTTAAACGTTTAAGTTCAGTTTTATTTAGAGTAAATTCTAAATCTAATATAACTTATTCATTATTTAAATAAAAACGTCGTATAGGGGCTTTTGCTGTTAAAGGTTGAATCTCTGGAAAATAGATTTAATTTTATTTAAGGATATTACTTCTTATTATAAACTTTAGAACATAAATATTCTAAAATGCGTATAAAGAAAAATATTCTATTTATTTTGTAAAATTTATGTTTCTAATAAGTAATAATTCTTATGCGTTAATGTATACTACGTAGCATAAGAACTGTATATAAAATAAGGCTACAAAAAAGTATAATTTACGATATTTTATCAAAAATAAACAATAATATAGTTATTCATCCAAGAATTATTGCTGGTATTTTATAATGGTGAAGAAAGCTTTTTAATCTCTATCGTTAGAAACGATAAAAATAAAAATTGCTAAGGAGTTAAATTACGTGTTCAAATAAGTATACATGGAAAAAATAAATCTATTTTAGAAAAAATTTTTTTTAATGTAAGCAACACTTATAAATTCTATGCAGATGCTTTTCAATTTCAAATTGAATTTATTAAATAATTACAAGTAGCGATAGACCACTTTAATAAGTAACCTTTAAGAACTAAAGATTTTATGTTGTTTAATGAGGCTTTTAATGATACAATTTTTCATTAATCGCTTTTTAGTTCAAGGATTTTTATATTTAATAATGTCATAAGCCTCATTAAACAATGGTTTATTTGATGCTTTAAAGCTTTCCCTAATGTAACTGCCGCAATCAAACCTGTAACTTAAAATCAAGGACCTATAGATCCTAATCGACTAGTAGAGTTTATAATAGCTGAGAGATATTTTTTTTTAATACTTATAAGCCTAACATTAAAGTTAAGGGGGGGTAGGAGTACAATTAGTATTTTCAATAACTCAACATACACGCGATGAAGTCATAATAAACAGTTTAATATCTAATTTAGATTGTGGATATATTAAGGCAAAAGTCACTCTCAATTAAGTAGAGTACATTATATTGTCACAAAAATTCTCCGACATCAATTCTCCCGTTCTTTAGAAAAATATAGTATTAGGTGTTAAATTACAAGATTTTGAAGATTAATGTAAAGTAGTGGAGCTAATTAAAAATAAAGCTAATTTAATTCTTTCTGGTTTAGAAGAAATACAAAAGATTAAGGCAGGAATGAATATAAGAATAACTGTTTAGTGTAAAACACTAAAAAAAAATTCCATCTTATTTTGAATAAGTAGTAAATAAATATTAAGGAAAATCTAAAATAGGTCAAAAATAAAAATGAAGACATAGTCTGAACCATTTTGAAAAGAATGGAAATATAAAAATTATGATAACATATAGAACAGGCTAATTTGCGCAAGAGTGTACAAAATGAGTGCGCGGTTTGGCACCTTGACATCGGGGGTTTTTTATAGTAATATAAAATTAGAAATTGGCTATATTGCTAGAACATCCAGTAGCTAATAATGGACAATTAGCAGGGAAGTATAAATTAATTATACCCTACAACGATCACACGCCAACCTTCCAGAGTGATATTAACATACTCTAATATCTGGAAGAAGAAATGATCTAAACCACTGTGAGAACAATGGATTAATAAATATTAATAAAACTTATGTTATAAAAACTAATGTCTTATACATAAGTAAAATCTAAAAATAAATTAACAATTTGCATATTATGCAGTATATATATATTAAATATATAGTATTATTTTTTAATACTTATGTATCTTTTTATGTAGTAATAAATTGAATAAATAACTCCTACAGGTAGAGTTATACATACATAAGTGGTTAATTAATGTTTTCAAACAAATAATTTAATAAAATGAAATGAATTTTTAATACAATCAACATATACTCTAATGGAGTACAAAATTTAAAATGAACTGATACTATTTTATGTGGTATTAGATTATATTCTACTTCTACAAACGAATCAAGTATCATGCCTGATCCTGTAAAAATATATATTGATGCTGAACAACAGAAAGCAGAAATATTTAAAGATAATAAAGGAAAATCAGGTGTATATATGTGAAAAAATAATATAAATGAAAAATTTTACATTGGAAGTTCAAATAATTTAAAACGTCGTTTAATTTCATATTACGATGTAAATAATTTACGTAAAGAAAACGGTATGTTAATTAACAAAGCTTTATTAAAATACGGATATTCAGCCTTTTCTCTTTATATTTTAGAGTATTGTATAGTAGAAGATTTATTAATAAGAGAACAATACTATTTTGATACTCTTAATCCTACTTATAATATTTGCAGAACTGCGGGTTCTACTCTAGGTAGATTACACAATAGTGATGCGAAAGATAAAATTAGTAACAGTAAAATAGGAACAAATATAGGTGAAACTAATCATTTCTTTGGTAAAAACCATACATTAGAAGCAAAAGATCTAATGAAAAATGCTAAATTAAATAAAAATATTTCTTCTGATACTAAAGAAAAAATAAGTTTATCTAAAACAGGTGTTAAGTTTACTGATGAACATAAAGTGAATTTATCTTTATCTAAAAAAAATAATAAAGAGTTATTAGTGCTGGATTTACGTACAAGTAAAGAAACAATATACAGTTCAATTAGCTTAGCTGAAAGAACTCTAGAGTTACCTAAAGACTCTATAAGAGGTAATTTAAAATCTAAATCCAAAACACCTTATCGTGGTACTTTTGTATTTAGATTAATATAATAAAATACCGTAAAGTGTTATAACTTTTCACTTTACCACCTCTCAGTCTAGGCCTACGACCCGTGGCCTGGAGATCTCCTGCGCAAGCTAACGCAAGCTAGCGCAAGCTAGTAAGGAGGGAGGTAACAAATACATAGTTTGCAATTTTAAGGATTAAGTGAGAAAGCGATGTTGAAGTTTATGTCAGCTATAAATAAACCAGCATAACATAGCCAAATTCCTGGGACGCCCTAAAGCCTTTATTACCAAACATTAATCTTAAAAGAGATACGGTGCGGATGCTCTAATCAAGCATGTAAGGTAAGAAGATAAAGGATAAATTGAAAAATTTAATGGGTTATCGAGGATCTAAAATACCTCTCATCTATAGATGAAGTGTAAAAGAGCAGAGAGTAGACGGTTGTGCGATAGGTACTGCCTATTATAAATAGGAAGACTACTGAGTGTTTTCTCAGGTCGTGCCCAATTGTAAGGAGTACTCCAAAAGCTGACGAAAGAAAGCGTTATACAAGAAGCTGTTATCTAAGTTAAATAATAACCAGTTTAATAAAAACAGGTGTTGATTTAATAAGGTAAAATCTTGCCAAAACTTGCGGCTTAACTTATCCTCATGGATGCAGAAACTATGTAGGGTACGACTGTTCGTCGATTAAAAAGTTACATGAGCTGGGTTAAATACGTCGTGAGACAGTATGGTTTCTATCTTCTAGGGGGAATTAGAATATAATAAGAACAAACTTTTGTACGAAAGGAACAAGAAGAGTTTAACTGTAAAAGGTTAAACTATGATTACTAATCTATGGTTTACCTGTTGTTTATGTGCCCAAATATTCAATATATAATTATTTATATATCTGTATTTTTATACATAGGGATGTTTCTTTCACTAAGATAAATATATAGCATAAGCACGGCAGGAAAGCTAAGTTAGTTAAGGATAAGTGCTGAAAGCATATAGGCACGAAGCTTATCTTAAGATATTTCTTAAATATGCGTAAAATATTATTACGAAATAATTATAGGCTTTATCCGTAAGAATCTAGAGATTTTTAAGAATAAAGTACTAATTTAATAAATAACTATTTATATATATATCGATATTCGCTCGCTTAGCTTAAAGCAAAAAAAGGAAGATTAAAGTACTAGATTGTGGTTTTGGGTTAGTCTATAGCTTCTATAGTCTTAAAGTCTATTGAACCCACAGGACTTATATAACGGGCATAACGTATCAGGGAAATGTCGTTAACCGGAAAAGGAAATATTGAGCCTTCCTTAGGAGGGTTTCTTAGTGTTGAGAATAAATAAGACGGTGAAAACAACGGTCCGCATTCAAATATTTTATATTTGAAACCAAACCCCTCAGTTGCTGGTAAAGCTGCACCACCTAAATGTACAATCTGGTTATATGAGTAGCGTAGTAACCGTCCGATATTCTATAATTAATGGTGTCCCGCTCACTCCGGGTAGGTTAAAGCTGAAGAATTTATATTAATCAGTAAGGAGTATTTATGGAAAAAAGCTGTACGTTAGAGTCCACACGTAAATGCTCTTATATTATAAAAAAAAGGAAAAATTCTTTTTTCTTCACATTGGCCTTGGCCTTAAAAAAATAAAATAGAGTTATATACTTTAAATACTGAATCTACTTTAAATAGTAGTAACCTATTTTGCACTTCGTAAAACCAAGACGCTACTTGGTTTTATCTACGATTATCTGGGTTTATAGGCGGAGGGGTAATTAACCTTCTAAAAAGAAAAAAGATGAAATAGTTAATTTTTCTTTTATGTTTAATATCAACCTTAATATTGATGACGGAGGCATTTAAAAACTATAGCTAAAATATTAAGGATAGGGCCAGTTACTTTTTTGGATATTGCAAATTCAAATAAATATGTATGTTCTTATAAAATCAATAAGCAATCAGTTATATAAATAGATTCCAAATTTCAATTATTCACCTTTAAATGGTGTAAAATATTTGGATTTTTGATATTTTGCAAAAGCTTACGATATATACTTTACTAGATCCCGTTATGTCATTATTCCCTATATAAGGAGTATTAAGATTAAAAAGTGGAATGGGTAGACAAAGAACTAATTTCAATAGATCTATTCCCATTAATATTACAAATTACTGACGATTAGATTTAATTGAAAAGGAAGAGTCTTTCCATTTAATAAGATCGAGATTAATACCAATATTTGCCATAAAAATTTGTTTATTCAGACCAATAACCTCTTATGCTAGCCTTGTTAGCGATAAAAAATATTTAATAGAAAGATTAGGTTTTTTATTAAATAAGGAATTAATAAGCATTAACTATGTACCTACTGAGGGGAAAACTAAATCCTTTTATAGGGCGCTCCGCAGAAAAAGTTAGAGTTTTATATATTTACTTTTTACCTTATTTAATAAATTTCACTTTCCTAACTAAAAAGTTCAAAGATTTTAATGACTTAATATTAATTTGTTATATAATTTATAATAAAATATATAGAGATGATAAGATGAAAAATTTCATTCTAAAATAAAGTAATATAAATAGTTTTAGGTTATCTAATTATAAAAGTGAAAAATATATTATTACTGCAAGAGAAATAGAAATCTTTTTATGGGTATACCTTGCCTCTGAATCTTTAAATGACGGGTTATTATTAAATTTAATAGCCAATAAATTATAATGTGGTATAAAGAATGGTCGGTCTTTTAAATAATTAATAAATATTCAGATAAAGTTATTTTAACTAATAGTTTAGAAGAGTGTGCTAGTATTGTAGGAATCTTAAGGGATCTTATATCAAGTGCTTTCTATTCACCAGCTGATTCCCTTTTTATTATTGAAATATATCTCGATAAATATAATATAAAAAATAAAAGGTGTTTTTTTGGAGTATACGTATTAGATGGAATGGGTATATGATTAAGTTACTTTTTATACAAAGGTATAATCTTTTAGTCTAGGTAAAAAATAAGTAAACTTTTAGTACATAATAGGTATGAGGTGGTGGAACTAGTTTATCTAATTAATACCAGTTTTATTTAAACCTAAAGCCCGGTTAGCATAGATAGTTAATGCAATTGTTTTGTAACCAATGGACGGGAGTGCAAGTCCCCCACTGGGCTATTTTATGGGTTAGATAATACTATATAAGAATTTAAAAATTATTATTGGTCCTAAAACAAATGTAGTGAAATTTTAGATGTGTCAGATTAAGTAATGCAATTGTTTTGTACTTAATGTAATTAAGTGTGAGACTTGCAGTGAGCTAAATAGGATTAGTAGTCAAGCGGTAAGACATCTTCAGACTTATTAGTAGAGATACATACTCTATAAAATTTGTTAGGTCTAGAAAGGATTACTACAATAGATAAGGCATTCACAACCACGTAAATGTGTATAATCGTATTGAAAATAAGCCAAGGAGAAGCCGGGTAAAATCGGATAGACTGAGATATTCAAAAGGAAAGGGAATGATTTCGGGTATAGATAACCTATTTAGAAATTAAATTTTTCTTAGGTAAACAAACCTGGTTTACTTCTAGTTAAAGTATTATATTAAAAGTATATATAAAACGAAAATGAAAATCCAAAATAAAAACAATAAAAATTTATTATTACAAGGATCAGACCTAATAACATCTAACCAAGCAGCTTTTTTATTTGTAACAGGGCTTACTGACGCGGAAGGATGTTTTTATGTTTCGATAACAAAAAATTCACAATTCAAAACAGGTTGAAAAGTACTCGCTTTTTTTGAGATCCATATGCATAAAAAAGATGTAGAGCTTTTAAAATACGTTCAAAAATAATTAGGAGGAGTCGGCCGTATAGTGCCGAATGGTAAGAATGCCTATAGTTTTAGAGTTAATTCTCTAAAGGATGTATTAAATAAAGTTATACCTCATTTTTATAATTATCCTTTAATAAGTAAAAAGTTCGCAGATTATCTTCTATGGAAAAAAGTTTTAATTATGATGAAAACCCGTGAGCACTTAACAGATACAGGTATTAAAGAGATTGTAAATCTGAGAGCAAATATTAATACAGGTCTATCTCAAATATTAAAAGAAGGTTTTCCACAAGCTATATCAGTACCCTGTCCTTTAGTTGAAGAACAAAGAATACCACATGAAACTTGATTATCAGGATTCACGTCGGGGGAAGGGTCTTTCTTAATTAGAGTAGGTAAATCCTCTACTAAATTAGGATTTAGAGTACAATTAGTATTTACAATATCACAGCATATTCGTGACGAGAAACTTCTAAAAAGTTTTATAAGTTACTTGGGTTGTGGTAATTGTCATCCTTATAGTAATAGAAAATTAGGAGACTATGTATGTATGAATTTCGAAGATATATATAATAAAATTATACCTTTCTTTAAACAACATTCAATCCTTGGAGTAAAATATCAAGATTTTTTAGATTGAACTAAGGCGGCTGAATACATAAAGATAGGGGGACCATTTGTGCTACGCAACAAAAAGGATTAGATAAAATTTTAGAAATAAAATCAAATATGAATAGAGGTCGTGAATTATAGTACCTTGTGCTATAATAAAAGGATTAGTAGTCAAGCGGTTACGACATAGCTCTTTCAATGCTACCATCACAGGTTCGAATCCTGTCTAGTCTAAGCGGGTTAGTGTAATAGAAACATATTCGGTTCATGCCCGAAAGATATAGGTGCAAGTCCTGTATCCGCGTTTTAGTATAATATAAGTATATTGAATGAATATTTGTATTATTAATATTACTATGTAAGAATCTTATATTGATAATTTACTTTTAGATATTAAATTTTCTAAAAGGATTCTAATATAATTAATATAAAGGGTTATAGCTTAATCGGTAAACATACTACTCATAACAGTAATAAAAAATATAAACTTTAAATATAATAATATAGTTATATCAAGCCCTATTGCTTTTGTTATATCTAATATAACACTTATAATTTTATTATTTATATTTATGAACAAAGAATGGCTAAGCATGGGTACCATATTGGTACAAATCTTATTTAATTGTTAAATGAGTAGCGTTACATTACTTTTTGTTTTCGTTTCTATTTTAGCTTTAGTTTTTTTACTTCTTAATTTTATTTTAGCTCCTCATAATCCTTATCAAGAAAAGTACAGTATATTTGAATGTGGTTTCCATAGTTTCCTTGGACAAAATAGAAGTCAATTCGGTGTAAAATTCTTTATTTTTGGACTTGTATACCTTCTTTTTGAACTAGAGATTATACTTCTTTATCCTTATGCTCTTAGTATCTATAGTAATGAAACATACGGGTTAATTATAACATTAATATTTATATTCATTATAACTACAGGATTCGTATTTGAGCTAGGAAAAGATGCATTAAAAATAAAGTATAGATAAGATGGAAATACCCCGGCTAAAATAGCTAAACATATAGCATGTACATTCGACAGTAAATAATTAGAATTATTTATTTAGACTGAATAGTAGCCACCAATCTTTTGCATAGTAAAATATTACATGGTGGCTATAGTAGTTTCCTATCCTTACCTCAGGAAAGATCCCATGGCTAAAAAGGAAACTAACAAAGTATGAACCCATAAAAAAGTTCATAATCACATTGTAGGTTCATAATTAGGTCGGTGGAGTGACCAGTAGGACTCAGAAGTGACCTCTAAACCGTGTCCTAAGAGTTTCGTATTTAATCGGGATCTACTATACCCTATAACTGAGGGGTTAATTATCCGAGTGAACAAGGGCATTTATATACAAACAAACAAATGACAAAATTTACAAACTTATATATTAATAATAAATCATTATTAATACATTGCAACCAAAACATATTGTTTTATTCAACTACTTCTGGTAGAATCATAGAGAATTCTAATTATCAATTTATCCTTCTTGATGGAGATCAACTAATTGTTTAATCTCCCGATTTTATTGAATGATTTAGAGATTTTACAGATGCTGAAGGTTGCTTCTTAATGGTTAAAAGAGGTAACACTTTCGCATTTAGATTTGTAATAGAATTACATAGAGATGATATAAATTCATTAAATTTTATTATAAACTATTTAGCTGGTATAGTTAATGTAACTACTGAAGGATCAGTAGCTTACTTTAAAGTAACATCTCAAAAGGAAATAAAATTAATTCTATAAATTTTACTAAATACCCTTTAAATTCAAGCAAACATTTAAATTTACTAGCTTTACAGAAAGCATATAAGCTTTATATTTCATCTAATAGCAAAACTCCCGAGCTAGCTAAATAAATAATTATGCTTAAAGATTGTATAAATAGTAAAAGAACTAATTTTTATATGGAAAAATCATATAAAATAAATATAACCGATAACTGATTACTTGGTTTCATAGAGGGATATGGTAGTTTTTTTTGTAGCCAAAAAAGGTTTAATTTTTACTTTTGCTCTGGGACAGAAAGGAAATTTAGCATTAATGGAGGCAATTCAAAGCTATTTCTTTAATATGGTAAATAGAAATCCTTCTACGACTGCTCCTACAAAATTTCAATATGATAATAGAAATTTTATTTACCTTACAAAATCTAGTAGAAATTACTCATCCGAGTTAATTTACGTTTTAATCGTTAAAGACAAACTTTATAGAAAATACACTTATTCCATATTTTGATTATCTTATTTTTCTGCGGAGCGCGGAGCACTAAAAAAGAATTAGATTATTTAGATTGAAAATCTATAGGAAAACTTAAAAATTTGGGTTTACATTATCTTCCATAAGGAGTAAAACTAATAGAACTTATCTTAAGTCAAATGAATGAAAATAGATTATCAACTACAGGTGTTAAACTTGTAGAAATAAACTTTATTGAATCAGAAGTAACCAAATTATTAAAAGGACCTTCTAATTACGAAATTAGAGAAGGTATAATCTTCATTAAATCATTAAATAAATACCACTCTGGAATAACAAAAACTAAAGTGGAACTTAAAGATCAAGTAGGTTTAGTTTTTAAAACTTTTTATTCTATGAATAAATGTGCTTAATTCTTAGGAGTTAGCACACACACACTGTGTCTAAAAGAATAAAAAATAATTCTCTTGTTAGGTTTAATAGTAAATAATATTTTATTCATGTTTGCTAGTACTATAGCAACATCAAATCTTAATTTTTTATTTATTTTTATAATAAGATATTATAAATAAAAGAGGCTGTAACTTAGCTGGTAAAGTGCGCTGCTCATAACAGTGCTATCAAGTGTTCGAATCACTTCAGCCTTAAATTCTGTCCCTTTACTTATTTACAGGTATATCAACTATCTTCTATAAATAAGTATTCAAGTCACTTTTTACTAAATTGCCTGAGTGATCGAATTGGTAGACAGCTCATAAGTCCGAATGGTGAAATTGGCAAACACAACAAACTTAAGCTTTGTAGGCTTCGGCCTTGAAGGTTCAAGTCCTTCTTCGGATAATTTAAATTAATGTATAAAATTACATTATACTTTTATAAAAACAATGAATTAAAAAAAAATATGTATAAAGCTTCTTAAACCTATATACTATAGTTACCTGTGTGCAGAAAGAGAACAAATCTACAAAAATGTTCGAAATAAAGCAGGTATTTATCTTTGAACTAAAACTATTTATGGTAAAAGTTCTGTAGGGTCGATTGTTAATTTACGTCGTATATTAAGTAATTCTTTTAGTAAAGCCCATATAATATCATGATTAAAAACAACTAGTCTTATATATATATTGAAATATGACTATTCTAATTTTAAACTAGGCATTATATAAATATGTAATATTGAATCTTTTTTAGAAAGAAAACAATACTATTTGTATAACTTTGAGCTAAAATATAATACTTTGAAAATAGTATATTTATATGGGTTTAAACATAGTAATTAAGCCGTATGGCTTATACGTGCAGCTAGATTAGGAAAACCTTTTTCTGAAAACAAAAATTCTTAAGCATTGTCTTTAAAAGTAGAAAATATTGAGACAAAATAAGTTATGTATTTTTCTTCTATTAGAAGAGTAGCGGGTATTATTTATACATCCATTCTTGCTAAATAAATATGAGGTTATAAGGATAGAGATTACTATATAACTAAAAAAAACAAATATATAATAAATATGAAGGAGTAACTATATATAAGTAAGAGAGATTAGTACATATTTAGGGTAGGTAGGCGGTTTATATATATAAATAAATAAGCTTTTCCTATGTAATCTCAGAGGTGTTCTAGTTACTCCTCAGGTAAACATATATGATTTGAAATTTTAGAAAATAATATGTTATTTTCTCTTAATAAAAAAACATGGAAATAATAAATAAATTACTTTTGTATATTATAAACACAAAGGGGATATAGTTTAATTGGTAAAACTGCGATTTTGCATATCGTTAATTTGGGGTCGGATCCTGATATCTCCATATAAGCTCGTGAAGCTCAATTGGTCGAGCAGAACGTTTTCTATTCCAGGGTACACTATAAAAAAGATGGTCACCTATAGAATTCTTTAATAAAAATAATAAATAAAAGTGTTAGACTTATTAGTAAATATAAGGGGTGATCACCCTAAAACTTAAGTAGTATAAAGGTATATTACAACTATAAAAATATCTTTAGATGGAAGTTAAAATCTTCCCTTAAGTGGTTGAGATTTAAATAACATGTATAAAAACCCATGATAAAATTCATTTTATTTACAATTTTGCTTTCTAACGGCGTCAATTTAAGACGAGATGTTATAATTCTATATAATAGAATTGTATATCTGTTTAAAAATGTATGATTAAATGGTATCTCCTCTTTAACTCTAGTAACTAAAGGTATAGATCTAGATGGAGGTATACTGTTAAATACATTCAGAGTTTTAAACTCCAATTATACTTACATATATAAAAAAAGTATAAATTTATCACATCACAGTACACTAAGTACTTTATTTACTAGACTAAGCATAGGTGCCATATTGGCAAAATTCAAAATACACAATGCAAAATAGCATAGTTCCAATAAAAACCTATTCTAATGCAGAAAGGAACAAATTTATTTTTTATAAGGATAATAATAAAAAATCAGGTATATACCGTTGAAATAATTTAATTACAAACAAAAGTTATGTAGGTTCAGCTAAATCAATTAGAGGTAGATTTAGCATTTATTATTCTACAAATTCTATTCAGCGTAAATTAGCAGAAGGATCTAGTGCTATTTACAGTGCTATATTAAAATACGACTATAAAAATTTTAGTATAGATATTCTAGAATATTGTGATATAAGTATATTAATAGAAAGAGAGCAATATTATATTGATTTATTGCAACCTGAGTATAATATATTATTAATAGCTAATTCTCGTGAAGGAACTAAACATACTGAAATTACCAAGTTACGTATAGGGTTAAAATCTCTGGGACGTAAACATACAGAAGAAGCTAAATTAAAGATGAGTGAAATAGCTGGATTACGTAAAGGTGAATATACTTCTCTTTATGGTAAAAAGCATTCTCCTGAAAGCCTATTAAAAATGTCAATAAATAGATCTATTAAAGTTAAAGTTCTAGACACAGTATTAAATAAGGAGACAGTATTTTTAGGTAATAAAAAAGCAGCCGTATTTTTAAATGTAGGATTATCTACGTTAGTTAGATATAAAAAACTAAATAAATTAATAAATGATAGATACCTAGTATCTAATCATAAGCTCGTGTAACTCAATTGGTAGAGTGAAATATTGAAGCTATTTTTGTTGTAAGTTCAAGTCTTACCACGGGCAGGGGCTTTAGTATAATGGTGAATGCGTATGACTTTTAATCATTAAAATGTAGGTTCGAATCCTACAAGTCCTACTATAGAAAAAAAAATAGAAATATTTTAGGATTCCTATTATTTATGAAACTATATTATATTACAAGTAATATAATAATATGAAGGGTAATGATGGAATTGGCAGACATACTTTAACCAAGCAAAAGGTTTATAATACTGTTTTACCCCCAAAACCTTATTAGACTATATAGTAGTGTTATATTCACTAAGATAGTAAAAAAAAGTTAAAAATTTATATCCTTTGTTAAATAATTATTTTTATTTATAAACAGAAATTCGAATGCTGGAATTGGTAGACAGGGTAAGATAAGAATTTATTGGTTAACACCGTAAAGGTTCAAGTCCTTTTTCGAATAAAAGTTATCGAAATCAATATATTATACATTAATTGATTAATATTATTATAGTATATAGAAACTTTATAGAAGAATATTGCTTCTTTTTAAACTTAATAAAATTATTGTATAAATGCATTATATATTAAAAATTTATTTAATTAGTCTAAACTGTACTAATAGTCTATTAATAGATTCATATAATTTACCTATGCCTGATATGTAAATTTATATATTTATTTTTATGTCTTTAAACCTAATCTAGAGTACTTGGCTCTTTTTATAAATCTAGTTATAAACTAAACATGAAATATATTTGAGCTTATATATTAATATGTTATAATAGTATAACGTATTTTTTTTTGAAAAACTTTTGATATTCAAATAAATTTTTATTTAATATCGTTTTATTTCTGTATTTAATAGAATCTTTGCTATTTTTCATTTGAATTTTTAGTGAGTTCAATATTATATCTATAGATGAAGAAGTTATAGATTATATAGATGAATTAGATTTTACAACGGAATTACCGGAGGCAGGTAAAAATAATAAAAACCCTATACAATCTACTAATATTATAACAAACTTTATTAATCTTTTTAAAAATGACTGCGGAGCAGCAGAGCAGAAAATTTTACCTAGTTACACTACGGATGAAAAATTTAAAAATACATTTTATATTAACAATAAATAATTTTCATTATTACATAAGAAATTAGAGTTACCCGATAATGTAGCTCAACTAACACCAACATACGTCAACGATAATAAACTAATTAAATTGTTTATTGAAAGTTTTGTAAAAAATTTAAAAGACCTAGGATTAATAGGAAAAGATGTAAAAATTGAAGTGTAGTATCGTAATTTTTACTACTGTATTACTAAATTATTATTAATTTAATAATATAAAGGAGAATAGTATAAGAAATACAATTAATGTGAACATTAATAGATTTGGATGTAAGTTCCAATTTTCCTGCCGTTGGTGTTAGGGTGGCATGACTCTTTTAAAATAAAAAAAAATTAATGAAAACAATGATGCAAAACATAAAAAAACTGAGGAAATTATAACTTAATTGTTAATAATTCATATATATTATTTTTATTTACAATATATAATAATTTTAAGAATAAAGAATTTACTTATCTTACAACTAAGATAGCTATTTTAAATAACACTATAGAAAATGATTTATCTACTATGGCTAGAATATTAAATACTGTTAATATTGAAACTTTATATATATTCTCTATAGTAAAAGACGATGCTTTTGAGTTTGAAATTATAGAACTAGAGCATTTATCTACAATTAAATATATTGAGATGGGCTATAAGTATTTTATAGAGAACTATCTAGGTAACCCTAATAATAACTATTTTTGAGAGTTTAATAAAAATACTTTATATATAATGAGAGATAGTAATTATTCATGTATAAAACAAATGTTTACTACTGTTCAAAATACTAATGTAAAGATAGTAAGAGGTAGCTCTCAAAAGTCACATATGGTTAGTCCGATTGATTATAGACTTTCTTGCTATTTATTGATTCTTTATAATATGAATTATAAAAAATTTTTTTATGAAAATTATTTTAATATTGTTAGTAAGGATAGATATTTACCTTCTGATGGTAAGACATAATAATATTATTTTTTTCTATAGTTAATTTAATAGTGATTATTTATCACTAATGGGCGTGCTGGAATGGGAGACAGGTTCCGTTCAGGCCGGAATGGTTTACGCCGTGCAAGTTCAAGTCTTGCCGCCTATATTTTAAGAATATTATTGATTCTTTTTATAGCAATTATAATTATTATACATGGAAAACATTAAATTCTATGATTTAGATGCAGAAGGTTATACTGTAGAAAATAACCATATAGTAAGACCTTTATTAGCAAAACCAGCTATATATGTTTATAAGTTTATAGGGGCAGATAAAGACCATCTTTATGTAGGATCTACTGTGAACCTGGTACAGCGTTTTAGACAACACAAGTACAGATCATCGGTTTATATTAGAGATTGTAAATATAATAGTAAATTATATAACTATGTTGCTAAATATGGTTGAGAAAATTTTAAGTTTGGAGTTATAAAATATTTAGATTTTAAATCAAATAAAAATTGAGAGTATAACAAAGAAAAATTACTAAAACTAGAGCAAAAATACCTAGATAAATATTCTCCTAGCTTAAATATACAAAAAAAAGCAGGATCTGTTTTAGGATTTCAACGTAGTGAAGAATTTTCAATTAAAATGGGATTATTAAATAGAAATAAAACTCATGTAAATATCAAAAGTAAAAGTATTACTATAAAACCACCAGTAAATGAAGAAACTATTTTAAAATTAAAGTTACATAATAAAAATATAACTGTAAGTATATTTAATAAAGATAATGAATTAATTAAAGAGTTTAATAGAATCAAAAAAGCTGCGGAATATGTAGAATTATCGCCTAGTAGTGTAAGTGGTTATATTAAAAACGGTAAATTATGAAATAATCTTTATTATTTTAAATTAAAAGTAAATACTGTACTAGATAAAAATACATCAGATTTTCCTTTAAATATTAATGTGTTAAAAAAATTTCAATGTAATTATAATAAAACTAATAAATCTTATCGTTTAGATGTTCTACTTAAAAATAAAGTTCTTTATTCATTTAAAAGTGTGAGGCAAGCTTCTTTATTCTTAAATATAAGTAAAATAACATTAGTAAAATATGCCCAAGAAGGATTATTATGAAAAAATAAATTTCAATTTAAAATATATTCTTAGTTTTTTGTTAGAATAGGTTTATTTATTGATACTTATTATGTTTAATTTCATTAACATAATACATGCTGTCGGCTAATAAGATAAATACTAAGGGGGTTTTGTATTTACTAATGGGTGTTCGAATCACCCCAGCATCAAAAATTTATATAATAATTAAAAATATGCCCATAAATAGTTTAGGTCTATTGGATAGTAATATCTTACCCGTTCAAGTCGGGTTTACCTTAATTATTGCATTATTTATTATAGTCAAATACAATGAGTTTAGCTGAGTTAATTTATTATATAAAACTTAGTTATAAGTAAATAGCTTGCGCTAGATCAAATATAACGTATATTAATTGGATTTAGATGGACTCTCCTAATTTGTTTAACTAGGCTATCTTAACAAAGGAAGGATTATAATAGAAAAGGCCTGAAGGACTAAGGGAGGCTAGGTTATGAGGGAACAAAATGCATATACATACACAAAATTAGAATGAAATTTACACTAAACATAACAAGCATTTATATTAAACAATGCTTAGTAACCACTAATGCTAATAAACACAGATGTTATTCAACAAATGATAATAACAATAAAATAAGAATATTTAAATTACAATACTTATTGTAAGTTTTCTTAATTCTTATAAAAATAGATGTTAACTTTATCAAGATAATTAGAATAAACCTGGTATTTACCGTAGAGTTAATTTTATAAATAATAAAAGTTACGTAGATAGTTCTATTGATTTAACTAGTAGATCTTATGGATACTTCTCTAATAACCATATGACTAATTATTTATCAAGATATAACAGTTTTACATATAAACCATTGATGAGGCATAATTATGATAATTTTTGATTAGATATAATAAAATATTGTGATAAAGAATTAATTAAATGAGAAGAATACTATATAGATTTATTAAAACCTAAATATAATATATTAAAAACAGCAGGATCAATATTAGTACGTAAAGATTCACCTGAAACTATAGCCAAATTAAAAAACTATAAGCATAGTTCAGAAGCTTTAGCTAAATTAAGGTCAGCTAAATAATTATCAGTAAATAAGATTATAGTTATTAATAAAGAAAATAATAACATAACTACATTGAAATCTGTCCGTGCAGTAGCCATACACTTAAATGTTAGTCATCCAGGCTTAGAATATTGTAAAGATAAAAATATATTCTTAAAGAATAAATATTTAATTATTAAGCTGACAATAAAAATTTCATTTTACTTTATAATTAATATATTATTAATTTTTATGATTTAAAATGAACATAATAATATGCTATTGACTAATGGGTAAGTCATAAATTTTTGGTATTTACTATTGGGTGTTCGAATCACCCTAGCATAGCGAAATTGGTTTAGTCGAACTAAAAAAAATTAGCTTTATTGCTTAAAAAATGAAACTTGTTAATAATAAAGTTCTAATATAAATTTTAACCAGGCTTCCTTTACCTTAATAATGACTTATATATAAATATAAAAATTCTTATATAACCTACTATATAATTAAACTTAATCTTTTTTCTATTTAACTAGCCGTTATCTTTAATTCAATAAACCCCGTCTATATACAACACAATTTTGAATCGAATAAAAAAAATTAGGATACTTCGCGCTTCGCGTAGAGATAAAAGTAAAATTTTCTAGCTTGCGCAGAGATCAAATCTTTAAGTTTGAAAACCGTGAAAGAAAGCGTTTTTATAACTAAAGTAGTATAAATTACCTGTACACCCTGTTGGGCAGTAGGTTATATTATAAAAACAATCGGAGTGTTGTAATACATAACTCACCTCAGGAATCCTTAAGAAAATAAAAAGGATGTAAATCTTACAGGGTGAAGTTTAGAATATATGCAAATCACAGGTGGTGCCATTAAACGGTGTATAATGGAGTGATAGCTCCAAATGAATAGAGTGTTAACTCAAAGACAGGGGTTGATGAGAACCCCTAGGAGACCTTGGTAGGAGTAAAACCAAGTCGGGATACAAACCTGTTAGAAGAAATTAGTGACTAGGCTAGCCCCCCCCTACGCTATCCTGAGATGTGACCGGTCCTAACAGTAAGGTATTATGAAGATACAAATTAAATAAGATCTGCATAACTGAAGCGACGATGAAAAGCTGTACCATCGAGGTGTTAATCCGCCTTAATAGATAGATGATATCCCTAGCTGATAAAGCATAGACACCGTAATTGAGACGAGGTGTGTCGAGGATGAAGTTTCCGCATAGTAAATTAAACAATGATAAGAATGACTTACAAAATTTTCAATAATAACTTTAACAGTTACCTCCCTTTAAAAGGTTTATTTCATAAAACTTTTTATTCAACAAAGATATCAAATAACCCAATTGTGCCAGAGAGAAAGTATCAAAATACAGATACAGAAAAGATACAAATTTTAGAAGAAAATAAAAACAAATCTGGTATATATAGATGAATAAATTTGGTAAACAAAAAAACATATATTGGTAGTAGTGCAATTCTAGAAAAAATATTTAGAGGATACTATTCTATAAATCATTTAGAATCTCGTATTAAAAAAGCTAAAAGTAATATTTATAGTGCTATATTAAAGTATGGTTATTCTAACTTTAGCTTGGAAATATTAGAATATGTATCACCATCTTAAGTAATTTCTAGAGAACAATATTATATAGACTTATTAAAACCAGAATATAACATTTTACCAGCTGCTGGTTCAAGAAAAGGTTATAAGAGTAGCCCTGAAACTATTGAGAAATTAAAAAATTTTTCTAAAACACCAGAGTAGGTTGAACGTTTAAATATTCATAATTCAAGTCTTGAACAACAAGAACGTTGAAGAATACATAATTCAAGCCCAGAACACATAGAACGGCTATTGAAAAATAGTTTATTAAAAGCTCGTAAAGTAAAAGTTTTGGATACAATAAGTGATGAAACTAATGTTTTTAATTCAATTAGTGAAGCTAGTCGTTTTATTGGTTGCTCAGAAACAGCCGTTAGAAAAGCGTGAAAATATTTCTCCGATGGAGGAAAACAAAGTTTCTAGATTACTAATGAAAAAGTCTTTAGTAAAATCTGTACAAGATAATAATTAATATAACATAATAAAATTTTAGCAGAAGTGTGGCTTAGTAAGAGTACCTCTTAAAAAATAATACCAATTATCTGTTAATAAAGTGTTGTAAATTAGCGTCTTGTATGCGAACCAACACCATTAACAGGTAAGTCATAAATTTTTGGTATTTGCTTAAGTATTGGAAAATTTCACGTGCTATTAATAGCATAGATAGAACTCAAACTAAAAGCACCTTCTTGTAACAAGGTAGATATAGTTTAATAGGTAGAACAACTAATTGTGGCTTAGTAGGCTCTTGGTTCAAGTCCAAGTTTTTACCCAACATAGGAAATCAGTTCCTTTTTTACAAAAAAATAAATACAAATATGAATAATTTAAATTATAAATTAAACCCGAATTTAGTAACAAGGTTTTCAGACGGAGGGAACATGTTTTTATGCTGGTATCCTTAAAAATAAAACTTATATTTTAGGCTGACAGGTTGATATATGCTTTGTTATTAAATTACACGTAAGAGATAAAAATATACTTTTACAAATTAAATATTTTTTTTTATGATGTAGGTTATATAAATACTATTGATAAATATGCAATATATAAAATGCGATAATATAAAAGTATAATGATTACAATTACCCCTCATTTTTATAATTATCCTTTAATAACAGAAAAACATAATGATTTTATTATTTTTAAGGTAATATTGCAAATAATAAATAGAAGAGAACATCTTTCTAAGTTAGGTTTAAATAAAATTATTAGTTTAAGAGGATCTTTAAATAAAGGACTTTACCCTATTTTGCAGGAGGCTTTTCTTAATATACCTCAAGTAAAAAGATAGGACAATAATTTACAATCAAATGTAAATCCTTATTGATTTGCAGGGTTTTTAGCGGAGAAGGATGGATGGATGGATGGATGGATGGATGGATGGATGGATGTTTTTTCATATATCTTCACAAAAATAATAATCATAAATTAGGTTATGGTATATCAATAAGAATAAGTATAGGTATACATTCAAGATACAAATTACTAATAAATCACCTATTAACTTTTTTTACTGCGGTTATTTAACATAGTATACAAATAGAGATATGATAGTATTTAGAGTATCTAATTTTAAGGGCATATAATCTAAAATTATACCCTTTTTTTTAAGTATATAAAATAATAGGTATAAAACTATTAGATTTTAATGATTTTTGTCAAGTAGTTTATTTAATTAATCAAAAAGCTCATTTGATTAGACTAAAGAAGGATTAGAGAAAATTCAACTAATTAAATCTAATATTAATAAAAATAGAGATTTATACAAGAATATTGACATTTAGTATCTTAATATCATTATATATATGGGAGTTCCCTGTTCGAGTCAGGGTATCTTTCCTTAAAGCCTAAGTAGTTTAATGGTTAAAACCTTAATTTCATACATTAAAGATGAGAGTTCGATTCTCTCCTCAGGCTGTTGAACAATTTAATGCCAACTTATAATATAATATAATTTATACTATGATAATAATATCTATTTTATCTCTTTTACTTTCTAATGCCGTCAATGCAAGACGGGATATATCTATTCTATATAATAGAATTGCGATATTAATATTAATTTATTGTATTTTAAATGATATATCCTCTTTAACTGTAGTAACTAAAGGTATAGGCCTACATGGAGGTTTATTGTTAATTACTAATATTACACAAATATTCCACATTTTCTTATTTATAATAAGTATATTAATATTAACATTAACTAGTTTTTACCCTGCAGGATGACTTAGGAAATCAACCATTAGGGGGAAATTACTAAACTCCGGGGAAACCCTAAAGCTTTTGATACCAAGCATTTATTGAAAAATAATTTGTGGATGAACTAATCACTCATGTATGGTAATAAGTCAAAAGATATTCGAAAGAATAATGGGCTATCGTGGATCTAAGTCAGTAGTATGTGAAAATATTACTGTAAAAGAGCAACGAGTAGACAGTAATTGCATTAATTTATTAATGTTAAGGTGTACTCTAACAGACTTCGAAAGAAAATCTTTAATCAAAATCCTTTCTAACCAAATTATTAACAAACGGTCTTATTCTACACTTATTGCTTCAGGTAAACCTTTAGTTAAGGAATCTACTCTTAACCATTGATTTATAGCAGGGTTCGTGGACGCCGAAGGGTCTTTCATGATTCATTTAAGAAATAACCCTCGTTACCGTTCAGGATGATCAGTTGAAGCAAGATTTGCAATCCATCTTCATATAAGAGATTACCCTCTTCTAGTAGAAATACAAAACTATTTTGGTGGAATAGGTAAGATAAGGAAATATGGGGATAAGGGTTGTGAATTTTCAGTAAGTGTTATAGAACAGATTTCTAAAGTGTTAATTCCTTTTTTCGATAAATATCCTTTAATTACACAAAAAAGGACAGATTACGAATTATTTAAACGTGCGGTTGAGATATTATTAAATAAAAGACATCTTGAACCTAATATTTCACCAAATACAGGTGGGTTACAAGATATTGTAAATATTAGAGCATCTTTAAATTGAGGTTTACCCGAGCCATTAAAGGTTGCTTTCCCTGACACAGTTAAGGTATTAAGACCAAAAGTGGAAAATCAAACAATACCACATCCAGAATGAGTAGCGGGGTTTGCTTCAGGTGAAAGTTGTTTTTTTGTATTTATAAAACAGCCATCAACTAGCAAACCAGGAATTTATGTAACATTAAAATTCAATATCTCTCAACACGGTAGAGATGAGCTATTAATGAAAAATTTTATCACTTTCTTTGATTGTGGTAAGTTTGAGAAAACCAAAAGAGGAGAGGTAAACTTTAACTTATATAAGTTCTCTGATATTTATGGTAAATTAATCCCATTCTTTCATCTACACCCCATCAGAGGAATAAAATCCTTGGATTTTGAAGATTGATGTAAAGTGGCTGAAATAATAAAAAAAAAAGACCATCTTACATCTAAAGGGTTAGAAGAAATCGAAGAAATAAAATCACGTATGAATAAAGGAAGATTACATATAGACTCCTAATTAGTTAGTCTAAGGTAATCATTTATACATTAGAAAATACGTGAAAATTTGCATGATAAATTTGATGGGCCGTGAGAAAAGTATGAGTATCAGAATATTCATCTTTAAAAGATTTACTATTATATAAATTTGTCTACTATAATACTAAAATTATAAACAAAATGGGAGAACAGTTCAAAATAATAGAATACCCTGTCAAACAACCTGGGAAGTTGTTATATTTATGGGGACAACTGCCAAATTCCGGGGAAGCCCTAAAGCTTTTGATACCAAATCTGGTTGAATTTTTCCATGGTGGATGAACTAATTACTCATGTACGGTAACAAGTCAAAAGATTCTTGAAAAAGGAATGGGTTATCGCGGATCTAAATCAAACTATATAAAGTTTGTAAAAGAGCAACGAGTAGACGGTAGTTACATAGGGTGAACAATTCGTCCTATGTTAAGGTATACTCTTAGAGGGTTCGAAAGAATTACCTTCGCTGGAATCCCTTCTAACCAAATTCTAAATAAACAACTATATTCAACAACTAAAGCTTCAAAAAATTATAATGAAGCTGAATTATATACTAATAACGAAAATAGTTCCACTTTAAATCCGTGATTTGTAACAGGATTTACAGATGGAGATGGTTCATTTTCTGTTTCTATTGCTAAAAAAAAATCAGGTACAGGGTGAAAGATTCAACCTATATTTTCTATAGGGTTAGATCCAAAAGATTTAGATATTTTAGTTCAAATTAAAGCTTTTTTTAAAGTAGGTAAAATATATGTTAGTAAAAGAGGTATAATTTACTACAGTATAGGTTCAACAAAAGATATAATAAAGCATATTTTGCCTCATTTTTACAAATATCCTTTATCTTCCCTTAAATTAAAAGATTATTTAGTGTTTAGAGATATAGTTATTCTTATGGGAAAAGGAGAACATAATTCCTTACCTGGTCTATTAAAAATATTCTCTTTAAGAGCTATTTTAAACAAAGGACTACCGGAGATAATAAAAACTGAATTTCCAGATATTATTCCTGCTACTGTATCAGAGTTTAAATTATCCCCTAATTTAAACCCTTTTTGGTTATCAGGGTTTATAGCTGCAGAAGGATCTTTTTTTATATCTATCTATTCTAATAAGGAAAGAAAAGCCGGGTATGCTGTAAGTCTAATATTTAGTTTAAGTCAACACATTAAAGATGTAGAATTACTTGAAAAAATAGTTAAACTATTGGCATGCGGTACAGTTAGAAAACATAATTCTCTCCGGTGGAGAAACAGGTGAATTAGTGATAACTAAATCAGCGGATATTAACCTCAAATTAATTCCTTTCCTATCTAAATATACTCTTTCAGGAGTAAAAGCATTAGATTTCGATAGATTTAAAAAAGCATCTCTTTTAATAGAAAATAAAACACACTTAACTTCAGAGGGAATTGTATTAATAAAAGCTATTAAAAATGAAATGTATAATAGAGAGTTGTAAATGTTAAACCTACCTGATTTTAGTTAAATTAAAGGTTATAATTTAAAGTTGTAGTCTTAAGTTAAAAACTAATTATTTAGAATTTGTACGATAAATCCAGTTACCACGTTAATTTTATTATTTATAATTACAGGTGCAATATTATTAATGTCAACTAATGATTTAGTTTCTATTTTCCTTGCAATTGAGTTACAGAGTTATGGGTTATATATATTAAGTACTATATATAGAAATTCAGAACTATCAACTACAGGAGGGTTAATATATTTCTTATTAGGAGGATTAAGTTCTTGTTTTATACTGTTAGGGACAGGTTTAATCTACGCTAACTCAGGAAGTACTAGTTTAGATGGTTTATATATTATAACTAGTATAAGCGAGATAAGTTCCACGGATTTATGATATAAACCTTATTATATAAATCTTTCTTTAATTATATTTACTATAGGGTTTTTATTTAAAGTAAGTGCTGCACCTTTTCACTTCTGATCTCCTGAAAGAGAACTTGGGAAATTCTCGACCGTTGGGAATAAATTACCAAATTCCGGAAACACCTTAGAACTTCAAGTACCAAACTTTACCCGAAAGGTTGTAAGTGGCTGAACTAATTACTCAGGTATGGTAACAAGCTTGAAGGCTTCTGAAAAGAACGTAGGTAATCGCGGATCTAAGTCAACAATATGTGAAAGTAATGTTGTAAAAGAGCAACGAGTATATGGTAGTTGATGTGGTATTAATTTACCACATTTAAGATGTACTCTAATGGGTTTCGAAAGAAATTATCATGTTAAAAGCCCTTCTAACCAAATTATTCAAATACAATTTTATTCAACTGAACCTAAATTGGATAGTACTATAAGTAAACTTCCTCAACTAAATGAACCTTGATTTATATCAGGATTCACGGATGCTGAAGGATGCTTTCTTATCGCAATCCGTAAAACACCAAGAAATAAATTAGGCTGACAGATAGAGGCTAATTTTTCCATCAATCTTCATGCTAGAGATTTAGATCTCTTAAAACTTATTCAAGCTTACTTTGAAGGAGCGGGAAGAATAGGTAAAGAAAGAAATGGTAGTTGTGATTTTACAATAGGTTCTTTAAATCAAATAATAACAAAAGTAATACCTCATTTTGATAAATATCCCTTAAAAACTAATAAATATTCTGACTACCTATTATTTAAAGAGGTAGTTATGATAATGAAGGACGGGGAACATTTAAGATCTGAAGGTTTACAAAAAATAATAAATATTAGAGCTTCTATTAATAAAGGATTATCTCTTTTACTTACAGAAGCTTTTCCTGGTAGTGTTGCTGTACCTAGACCACTATTACCGATTAATAGTACTAAACTAGACCCTCAAGGAGTTGCTGGTTTTACTTCTGGTGACGGTAGTTTCAAAGTTAGCGTAAGGGAATCTAAATTATATAAAGCAGGAAGTCGTGTAGCAATAATTTTTATATTGACTCAACACATCAGAGACGAATTACTATTAAAAAGTTTAGTAAATTATTTTGAATGTGGTCAAACTTATTCTTATAAGGATTATATTGAATTTAGATGCCAATCATTCACAGATAATTACGAAAAGATTATACCTTTCTTCTATAAATATTCTATTCTTGGTGTGAAAGCACAAGATTTTGAGGATTGAGCTAAGGTGGGAAAAATGATTCAAACTAAAGTTCATTTAACTAACGAAGGTATGGATCAAATTCGTAAAATAAGAATGGGAATGAATAAAGGTAGATATATAAAATAAAACAACTAATAGGCCCTTACGATACTTAATATAAATATGCAGCTCTAGGATATAGATTGTATATTTGTATAGGAGTTTATATAACGTATATTTATTATTTATTACTTTTGTATAAAGTTGTTATTTTCTTTAATTTGGACGATAAATTTAACCGCCGTGGACGTTTATAAAAAATTTCTTAATCATAATATCTCTAGTAAGATAAAAACTTGTACAAAATTACCGTCATGTGTTTTTTATAGCTTAAATAAAATGCAAAGACGTTTTTATTCTAGTGGCCATAAGCTCTCAGAGTACACCCCCCCGTTAATCGAACCTTGATTTGTAACAGGATTCACGGACGCTGAAGGGTGTTTTACTTTTACCTTATCTAAAACTACTAAGAATAAAATAGGTTGAGATTTGGGTCTATATTTTATAATTAATCTCCACGAGAGGGATAAAAATTTATTGAGCCTTATAAAAAACTATTTTGGTGATGTAGGAACCATAGGGAAAGCAAGAGATAATTGTAGTGCTTTAAAAGTTCGTTCTTTAAATTCAATAGTAACAAAAATAATACCACATTTCGATAAATATCCTCTAGTTACCAATAAGCGTGCAGACTATCTTCTTTGAAAAGAGGTAGTTATGAAGATGCATAGAGGAGAACATTTAACGATTGAGGGTTTACAATCTATTGTTAATATTAGAGCCTCTCTTAATAAAGGATTGAGACCCGCACTGCAAGAAGCTTTCCCTAACAATATTCCTGTTGCAAGACACCAATTCCTCCTTACTTCGCAAGAAAATTCCCTAATTTATACTAAATTACATCCTCAGTGAGTTGCTGGTTTTGTTTCTGGTGAGGGGTCCTTCATCGTAGATATTAGAAAATCTGTATCCCATAAAACAAGGGAACGTGTTACATTGGGATTTAGATTTAACCAACATATTCGTGATGAACTACTAATCAGAAGTTTCGTGGATTATTTCGGGTGCGGTAGCTATTATTCTTATAAAGATTATGCAGAATATAAATGTCAATCTTTTGAATATAATTATGACATAATTCTACCTTTTTTCCAAAAATATCCTATAATAGGTGTAAAATCCCTAGATTTTTTAGACTGATGTAAGGTAGCCGAAATGATCAAAAATAAAGCCCACTTAACTGAAGAAGGTTTAGATAAAATAAAGGAAATAAGGGCCGGGATGAATAGAAATAGAAAAGGACTAGATTTAGAATAAATTCAGTGGTTTTAGGTAAGAGTAATTAACTCTACGCTTAAAAACATTTTTTGTCTTTTATTTAATTTGTACGATAAATTTAACTATAATGGACGTTTATGATGCTATACCTACTATAGTGACTACTTTTGTAGCACTTATAGCTAAAATTTCTATATTCATTTTGTTATTACAATTAGTATATTACACTAATAATAGTTTTTCTGAAATGAGCTGAACATTTATACTATTATTAAGTTCTTTATTTTCATTAATAATAGGTACAGTAGTAGGTGTTGTGTGGGGTAGGAACCCACTATTTTGCCTAAAACTATCAAACTCCGGGAACACCCTAGAACTTCTGATACCAAGCTATATCCGAAAGTTTATAAGTGGATGAAGTAATTACTCATGTATGGTAATAAGTCAGAAGACTTCTGAAAAGAAAATGGGCAATCGCGGATCTAAGTCAGTAATAAGTGAAAATATTACTGTAAAAGAGCAACGAGTAAAAGGTAGTTGCATTGGAGCTATAAAGCATTCTCCTTTGTTAAGATGTACTCTAACGGGTTTCGAAAGAAATTATCCAGTCAGAATCCTTTCTAACCGGTTATATATAAACCCTTTAATGCAAATGATTAGGTTTACTTCAACGACTCAAAAAGTCCTTTTTTCTACATCTAATTTACCACCTTGTTCTAATTCATACGAAGGTTTTAATATGGAAGGTAAATTACACCCCGACTTTATAACAGGTTTTGCTGATGGAGAAGGATTTTTCGGTATTTCTATATCTAAAAATAATAAACTTAAATTAGGATGGCAAATTCAACTTAGGTTTGTAATAGGTGTGCACATAAAAGATGCATTTGTACTCGAACAAATAAAGGACTATTTTGGTGTAGGAATTACGTTTAAAGATAGATCTGATTATGTTAAATATAGTGTACAATCTATAGTCGATTTACAGACAATAATTGACCACTTTGAGAAATATCCCTTGAAAACTAAAAAATATGTGGACTATACCCTTTTCAAGCAAGTATTTTATATGATTAAAAACTCAGAGCATTTAACAGACCAAGGAATAACAAAAATTGTGTCAATAAAATCATCTTTAAATTGAGGCCTATCTGAAAACTTAGTTTCAGCGTTCCCAACGGTTGTTCCTTTTGAAATAACCGGAATTACCCCTAACATTTCATTCATATTTCCATATTGATTAGCCGGATTTACTAGCGGAGAAGGAAGTTTTTTAGTTACAATATTTAAATCTAAAACGGTAATAGGTTATGCTGTAAGACTAACTTTTCAACTTACACAACACACTAGAGACGAACAACTATTACTAAACGTAGTTAATTATCTAAGTTGTGGTAAAGTTTACCGTGATAAAGAGGCTTATATTTTTAAAATAACTAAACTCTCAGATATTCATAATACAATAATTCCTTTTTTTTTTAAATACCCTATTCTTGGAGTAAAATCTGAGGATTTTCACGATTGATGTTTAATAGCTGATTTAATGAAGCAAGGTGAACATTTAACTGAAGAAGGTTTAAAGCAAATTCGCTCAATAAAATTGAGAATGAACAAAGGAAGATCTTTAAAATCTTAATTTGTATATATTAGTATGATAAATCTGATGACCATGTTGACTCAGTTTAGAATAAAAAGATTATTTGCTTATAGTACTATAAGTCATGTTGGATTTATGCTTTTAGCTTTAGGTATATCAAGTGTTGAATCAACTCAAGCACTTATATTCTACTTAACTCAATATATTATAAGTAATTTAAATGCTTTTATGATATTAATAGCTATAGGTATTTCATTGTACTATTATACAAGTGAAAACAAAGAACATGAAGAATTAATAGATAAAAATAATTCTCCTGTCCAATTAGTAAATCAATTAAAGGGTTATTTCCATATAAATCCTTTATTAGCTTTAAGTTTAGCTATAACTATCTTCTCATTTGCAGGTATACCTCCTTTAATAGGATTCTTTGGAAAACAGATGGTATTAAGTGCTGCTTTAGATAAAGGTCTTGTGTTTTTATCTTTAATAGCGATATTGACTAGTGTTATCGGTGCAGTTTATTACTTAGGTATAATAAAAGAAATGTTCTTTAGTTCACCTGATTATAAAGTTAACACTTTGTTAGAAAATTTAATATTGAAAGGTAATATATTAAATAATAAAACAGTAATAAAAAATATAAACTTTAAATATAATAATATAGTTATATCAAGCCCTATTGCTTTTGTTATATCTAATATAACACTTATAATTTTATTATTTATATTTATGAACAAAGAATGGCTAAGCATGGGTACCATATTGGTACAAATCTTATTTAATTGTTAAATGAGTAGCGTTACATTACTTTTTGTTTTCGTTTCTATTTTAGCTTTAGTTTTTTTACTTCTTAATTTTATTTTAGCTCCTCATAATCCTTATCAAGAAAAGTACAGTATATTTGAATGTGGTTTCCATAGTTTCCTTGGACAAAATAGAAGTCAATTCGGTGTAAAATTCTTTATTTTTGCTTTAGTTTATTTATTATTAGACTTAGAAATATTAGTTATATACCCATATGGGCTTAGTAGTTATGAAAATGGAATTTATGGTTTAATCACTGTACTAATTTTTATAGGTATAATAACAGCAGGATTTGTATTTGAATTAGGAAAAAATGCTTTAAAAATAGATAGCAGACAATCTTATAACTATTTTTATAAATCAAAAAAATTTATAAATACATTTATTGAAAATAAATAAGGCTTATAAAAGACTATAGAAATTTTATATTTATTTTGTGAAATTTATATTTCTAATTTTAAACAAGTACAACAATTTACGAGATTTTTATTTTGAACATTATATAAAAAATTATGTTACAAGCATCAAAAATAATAGGAGCAGGGTTAGCCACAGTAGGTGTATTAGGGGCTGGAGTAGGAATAGGAGTAGTATTCGGAGCTTTAATCTTAGGAGTTGCTAGAAACCCTTCATTAAAAAACCAATTATTCTCATATTCTATATTAGGATTCGCTTTCTCAGAAGCTACTGCGTTAGATAGCGAATAGCGCAGATTAAAGGGAGTGAATTGCAAGGAGTACATATAAAATATGTTAATTTGCAGCGAAGTTTAATATCATACACTTTTAGATATTAAAACCGTTCAACGACTAGTAGATGAGTAATGTATTTAACAATAATTCTACCACGAGCGCCCCCATATCTTACAATGTAAGGTATAAGACATAGTCTAAATAAGAGAGAGATTTCTTAAAAATAGTATTTGCTACGTACATTAAAATATATAAAACATTTCTTTTATGTAAAAGTTTATTTCTTAGATCTTTTTCGACAGAAGTCAATAAAGAATCTAGATTGCCAAAAGGTATAGAAAAATCTTACTATGATCCTATTAACCAGAGAAACCAGATACGTTTGGATAATAATGGAAAAATAGGGATATATGCCTGAGAAAATAAAACCAATAAAAAAATATATATTGGTAGTGGTGATCCCTTTTATTCAAGAATAAGTGATTATTATCAACTTTGATATTTAGAATCTAGAAATAGTTTATACATAGTTAGATCATTAAATAAATATACTATGGCTAATTTCAACTTACATATCTTGGAGTACAGTGACTCTAAAAATGTCATTATGTGCGAACAAAAATGAATAGATCTTCTTAAACCGGAATATAATCTTAGCCCTACAGCTGGTAGTAGTAAAAGATATAAACCTAGTATTGAATCTATAGAAAAGATGAAAATATCAGCTACTGGAAGAAAACATACGGATGAAGTAAAAGATCTTATGAGTAAAAATCGTAGGGGCTTAAATAATTCTTTCTATAACAAAAAGCATACTGTTGAGACTATAGAAAAATTTAGAGAGATCGCTAGAAATAGAGATTACACTCCAATTAAAGGATTAGAAGTTGAAATAACTGACATTGAAACTAATACGACTACTGTGCACAGTAGTGTCAGAGAAGCGGCTAAATTTTTAAATTCAGACATTAAAACTTTATTAAGAAGAGAAGCATCTCAAAAGGAGAAAGGTGTAAATAAACTTTATAGAAATAGATATGTTATTTACATAAATAGAAATTAGTAGTACATCATGAATTGTATTCGCTTTAATGATGTCATTACTTTTATTATATGTTGCTTAATTATATTTATAACTGCACTATTAGTGAAGGAAATAAATTTTGATTAAAAATATAGAATAGTTCTATATAAAGACATATTTATATAGGGGTTTGGGTGGGAGGTATGTTAGTCTACACTAACAATAAAACAATTCTATTTATAATTAGAAATTTTATATTATAAATTTTCATGAAAAATATATTAAATTCATTTATATATATGGATGCACCTGTAGCATGAGGTATATACTTCCAAGATAGTGCTACTCCTCAAATGGAAGGATTAGTAGAATTACATGACAATATTTTGTGTATAAGAGCCAAACTCCGGGGACACCCTAAAGCTCTAGTAACTAAACTTTTTAAGTAAACTTTTTAAGTGGCTCAGTTAATCACTCGAGGTAGAGTAATATCACTAGAGATGGACAAATAATAATATTATTTAAAAATGGGCAATCGCGGATCTAAAATAGTAATATCTGAAACAATTACTGTAAAAGAGCAACGAGCAGACGGTTCTTCAACATTAGGCAAGTATATATTCTAATGTTGTAAGGTGTGCTCTAGTCGCTGGGAAACCAGTTTTTGAGTGAAATATTAAAATACTCTAAAGATAAGTATTAATAGTACTTATTTACAAATAATTATTTATACCATAAAAACGAGGAGTAATCAATAAGAGTTTATTATAATATTGATCTTGATTTAATATTATATATCATATAATAAATATAACACTAGTCGTAATGATATATAGTATTAGATAAATATATGGAAAATCAACCAAAGTCTCATTTAGAGTTAGACCCGTTCTATGTAACAGGATTTTCAGATGGTGAAGCTTGTTTTCATTTAGCCATAGGTAAAAATCCTAAATATAAAATAGGTTATTATGTAAATCCTGGATTTTCAATAGCTTTACACAAAAAAGACGAAGAATTATTACAAAAAATTCAAAAGTTTTTTGGTGGTGTAGGTGTTTTTAAAGTAAAAAAAGATATAGTACAATATAGAGTATTTTCTATTAAAGATCTAAATGTAATTATAGATCATTTTGATAAGTATTCATTAATTACAAAAAAACATGCAGATTTTATATTATTTAAAGAAGGATTAGAGCTAATAAAAAATAAAGAACATTTAACTATAGAAGGTTTTAATAAAATTATTTCTATAAGAGCTTCTATGAATAAAGGTTTACCTGAAGCATTAAAATTAGCTTTTCCTAGTATTATAGGTAAAACTATACCTTTAGTAACTTTACCTAATAAATTAAATCCTAATTGAGTAGCAGGATTCACTGACGCTGAAGGTTGTTTTTTGTAAAAATAAAACAAAAACCAAACGTAGGTATAGTCTTGGGTTATCAAATTACTCAACATAATAGAGATACTTTGCTTATAGAAAAATTAACTAATTTCTTTAATTGTGGTAGATTAGAGTTGTCAAAATCTGCTATTAATTTTGTTGTAACTAAATTCTCCGATATTACTGGAATTATTATACCTTTTTATGATAAATATCCTATAATAGGATCTAAAGTACTCGATTTTGAAGATTGAAAAAAAATAGCTAAATTAATGACTTCTAAGTCACATTTAACTAAAGAGGGATTAGAAGAAATAATTAAAATAAGATCAGGTATGAATGCATCTAGAATTAATAAAGAAGATATATAATTGCTTAGTAACATTCATAGTAACTATAGTTAGTAAAAAGCTAGCCATTATCTCCTATTACAAAAACAGTAACTCAAAATTCAAGTTACTACAATAAATAACTATCTGTTAAGGAAGTTATGCTTGTAGACGGACAATATCATGTATTATTTAGTAATAATTTTATTTGCTGTAGGGTGAGTACTTTTCTCAATAGTAAAAAATTTTGCTGCTACAAAATCACCTATTGTGGGGTGATCGGGAAAATCACTTTTATGGGTGAAAACATTATCAAACTCCGGGGAACTCCTAAAGCTTCTGATACCAAGCGATATATGAAAATATATGAGTGGCTGAACTAACTACTCAGGTATGGTAACAAGTCAGAAGATTTGTGAAAACAAAATGGACAATCGCGGATCTAAGTCAGTAATAAGTGATAGTATTATTGTAAAAGATCAACGAGTAGACGGTAGTGGGCAAGAAATATTTAATTCTTGTTTAAGGTGTACTCTGACAGGTTTCGAAAGAAATTCTGGGGTCAACAACCTATCTAAGCAAATACACAAGAGATATATTAGTTCAATTAGTGCAAATAAAACAGATCAGATTGAATTTAATGGCGCAGCTACTAAAATGAATCCCTGATTTTTAACTGGGTTTTCAGACGGAGAAGCTTCTTTTATACTTTATATACAAAAAACTGATAATACTAAGATAGGATGAGCTACTTGACTTGCTTTTGAAATAAATTTAAGTGATAAAGATTTATCTGTCTTGAAAGACATAAAATCTTATTTAGGTGTAGGTAAAGTAAATCAAAAATCTAATGGAACTTGTGTTTATTATGTAAGATCTTTTGATGAAATTAATACATTATTACATCATTTTGATAAATATCCCCTTTTAACTCAAAAACAGGCCGACTACTTATTATTTAAGTCAGCGTTTGAAATTATAAAAAATAAAGAACATTTAACACAAGAAGGTTTTAATAAAATACTAGCTATAAGAGCTTCTATGAATAAAGGACTACCCCTGGCTTTAAAAGAAGCTTTCCCTAATATTACTCCGTCAGTAAGACCTAGTGTGCTAGATACTAAAATTACAGATCATAACTGATTAGCTGGGTTTACTACAGCTGAAGGTTGTTTTATGATAAGAGTTATGGATAAACCAAATAATCGTACTCAAGTGTGTTTACAATTTAAATTAACTCAACACCTTAGAGATGAACAACTTTTTAGAAGGATAGTAGACTATTTAGGTTGTGGTAAAATCTATGTTAATGAAAGATCAGTTGATTTTATTATTACTAAATTTAGTGATATAACTGAAAAACTTATTCCTTTATTTGGAAAATATCCTATACAAGGTATAAAACACTTAAATTACTTAGATTTTGTTAAAGTAAACCAATTAATGAGAAATGATTTACATTTAACTCTAAAAGGAATAAAGCTAATTCGTAGTATAAAATCTGGTATGAATTTAGGAAGATAATACTAAATTATTTTCTATAATAAAAGTTATTGACTAACAAAGAATGAAAATATTGTGTATTTGTATGATGAAGTTGATTTTTGTTTTTGATTTCACATAAATACTTAAACCACGGTAAACAAGTGCCTATTCAAAAGTGTTTTAAGTTTAATACAACTAATTATAATTTTAATTATATACGTTCTTACAGTACAATTCCTTCTTCAAATGTCAATAGTATAAAGTTTTATGAAGATGCTTATTCAATGAGAAAATTAATTCTAAAAGATAATAAAAATAAATCTGGAATTTATAGATGGACCAATAAATTAACAAATTATATGTATGTTGGACAATCAATTAGAATATATAGTGAAGATAATCATTGTTTTTTATCTTTTAGTCTCGGAGGGCTATGTCACGTAAATATCCCGTGAATCACGGTAAGGCTGGGGAATGGACGTGAGTAAATAATAACCAAGTTGTTATACAGGCATGGCAAATACTTCGTGCGAGAAATTCTTGTATAGGGACTCTGTATAATACAACTGTTTAAGGACTACTGGTGAAGAGCCGAGTGAACAAGCAGAAAGAAGCACAGACACAGTATAAAAAACTGTACAAATCATTTCCTTCGGATAGAATAATATGAAAAACAAAAATTTTATTTTTAAATCTTTTAACTGAAATTTCATTTCAGTTAACAATATACTTATACAAACTAAAGACTTTTCAACAATAAACCCGACTCTTAGTCTTGATAAATTAACAAATGAAGTACAAGCTATAAATTCTAATAACAATGTCCATAATTTTTATGAATGACTTTCTGGATTAGCCGATGGTGAAAGTTCCTTTAATATTTCACATCGTAAACCATTTAGTTTTGTATTTTCATTTGAAATTTCTTTGCATCTAGATGATCAAGATATGTTATATTTTATCCAAAAAAAATTAAATTTAGGTAAAGTTAATATTTCAGGTAATACAGCTAAACTCGCTATATTTAAGCATAAGGAAGTAGCTCAACTATTAGAAATTTTTAACAACTATCCTTTACAATCTACTAAGTATTTAAATTTCTTAGACTTTAAAAAAGCTTTCGAGCTTTATACCAAACATAGTAAAGGAGACCTGAAATCAAAAAGTAGTGAAGAATTATTTAGAGAAATTTTTGAAATTAAAGAAGGTATGAATAAAAAAAGATCTGATTTTTCTACAGAAGCTTTAAGTTCTAGAAAAATATCTATCACGCCTTACTGATTTCTGGGGTTTGTGGAAGGAGAAGGTTCCTTCTTTATATCAAAAAGAGATAATTATAGATTAATCTTTTCTCTAACTCAATCTATTAAGGATTTAGTTTTAATGGAAAAAATAAAAAGCTTCTTATATAACAGTTTTTACGATAATAATAGTAAATCTGCAGACTATATAAACTTCGTAACGTGTAAGGCCAGAAATAATTCTACAGAAGCGGTTCTAATAACTATTAGTCAAGAAGATGTTATTATTAACAAACTTATACCCTTTTTTAATAATATGACTTGACATAGTAAAAAATTTAAGGATTATTTAGATTGAATTCTTATATTAAAACTAAAACAATTAGGCCTACAGTACACCGAAGAAGGGTTAGAGGCTATTAATCTTATTTTAAATCAAATGAATATAAACAGGTTATCTAGCTCCGGATCTAAAGTAGATAATGGACATTTAAATGCGTTGGTAGATAAATTATTAAAAGGACCAGCCAATTTAGAAAAACTGGAAAACGGAAAAATTTATATCAAGTCGTTAAATAGATATTTCAATACTAAACCCCGTAATAAACTAAATGTAGAAATTAAAGACGAAAAAGGATTAACTATAAACACATTTAATTCAATAACGTCTTGTGCCAAATTTTACGGTTTATCAAGAAGTACGCTGCATAGAAAATTACATGTAGATAATAATATGGAGATTCTTTTTGAAAATAAACTTTATTACGCTAGTTTCACAAACTCTCAGAATGTAGCTACTGGTGTAAAAAGCGTGGATGATTTACCTGTTACCCCTGATATTAAAGGAGAGGAGTTAGATAAAGGTACTAGTATTAATACCTTAATTTTAGAAAAATCTTATAACAACATTAAATTACCAGAGTCGAACGGAGGTAAAAAGGGTCACTATTCTGCTGCTCTTTATATATATGAAAAGTGTGACTCAGAAGGATTTAAATTAATAGGTAGTTTTTCTACATCTAGAAAAGCAGCTAATTTTTTAGGTTTAAGTAGAAACACTATTATAAGTTATAATAATTCAGGGGAAATATACAAAGATAGATATAAGTTTACTTCTAGAATTCTATAACAATAAGTCTTAGTATATGTTGTTTATTGTATTATGTTTTATAATAACTACAATTACTATAAACTAAATTTTTATTAATATACCCTAAAAATAAGATAATGTGTATTTACTGTCTACTTTTTTTGATTAATTAAATACTTTTGTTTTGAAATAGATTTAGCTAAAAGATTTCTAAAATATTTCAGTCTTAGTTATTTAAAAAATAGAGATACTCTTGTAATAAGCAGAGCTTTAATTAAATACGGGTATTCTAATTTTTCACTAGATATATTAGAGTATTGCGATGTAGCTAATTTAACAGAAAGAGAACAATATTACTTTGATAAATTAAATCCTAAATATAATACTTTAAAAGTAGCAGGTAGTTCTTCAGGTCATAAAGCCACTGAAGAAACTAAAACAAAAATTAGTAAATCTTTAAAAGGAATATATGTTAAAGAAAAATCTGCTTTATATGGTCGTACTCACACTGAAGAAACTAGAGCACTTATGTCTTCAAAGAGATCTAAGGTTAATAATCCATTATTTGGTAAAACTCCTACTGAAGAAACTAAAGAGTTAATGAGACAAAAAGCTTTAGGTAGAAAACATTCTGAAGAAACTTTATTAAAGATGAGTGCTAGCAGGGGTTATCCTGTTAACATACATGAAAAATGTGATTCAGAAGGATTTAAATTAATCGGTAATTTTGTTTCAATAAGAAGAGCTGCTAATTTTTTAGGGATTAGTAGTAATACTGTAAGACTGTATATAAATTCCGGTGAAATATTTAAAGATAGATATAAATTTACTAGAGAAAATTAAACTTAAAAAAACTATGAGTAAAATTCCACTATATGCTGGAAACTCCTAAAGCATTTAGGTACCATAAAATTTATTAATATAAACTTTATCGGTGATAACCCTAAAAGATATACAATGGACTATCAGCAGGAAACCAACAGGTATGTACATTACCTTAATAGGATCCTCAGAGACTATACGTGGAAACCATATAACTATGGTAAGATATAGTCCAGTTAAGTATGAAAGTACTTATGTTCCGACTTTAATAGAATTAATATGAACTATAACACCAGCTCTTATATTAATACTTATAGCATTCCCATCATTCAAATTATTATATTTAATGGATGAAGTTAATGACCCTTCAATGTCTATCTTAGCTGAAGGTCACTTTTTAGGCGGCCTTAAATTATTTATATTATATGTTTTGTATAAAATAAAAGAAGCCCGTTATGTAAAACACTTAACTGGAGAAAAAAACAATACTTATGCGTCTTCTAATTGACTAGCTCAAGTCAAAGATACTGGTTATTCATTATATCCTAAATTTTATAAACCTGCTAGCTTAGAGTTAAAAAGAGGATTTCATACAAAAATAAGGGCTTCTAGTAGAATAGGGCCCCATAACCAAGATGTTTTATCTGTAGTAATAGGCTCTTTACTAGGAGATGCTTATGCAAATGCTAGAACAATAGAAGGAACTAGAATATCGTATAGACAGAGTGTGGTTCACACAGAATATTTATTTTGATTATATGAGTTTTATTCACAAAGAGGTTATTGTTCAAACCTTAAACCCAGAAAATACACAAGAAGACTTAAAGGTAAAGAGTTTTATGGTTATGAATTTAATACTTTTACTTTTAGAAGTTTTAATTGAATTCATAAACTATTTTATAAAAATGGTGTAAAATATATAAATCCTAACTTAGAGTTATATTTAACTCCTTTAGCCTTGGCTATATTAATAATGGACGATGGGTGTTGAACAGGTAATGGGGTTAGAATTGCTACTAACTGCTTTGAATTAGAAGAGGTAAAACTATTAGCAAGTATGCTAGTAAAACTTTACGGTTTAAATTATACAATTCAAACTATAGAAGGTAATTACTCTATATATATTACAAAAGATTCTATCCCTAAATTAAAAATTCTAGTGTTGCCTTATGTAATACCTAGTATGAGATATAAGCTAGGAATAAAAGATAATCAATAAGTATAAGTTCTTTTAATAAATATACGATATAAATAATAGTCGTGAAATTAGTAGAAAGAAGTAACTAAATAATAGAGCCATGTCTGGTTAAGATACTGTAATAAGTATAAGTTTCAATTTATTAATTTCTAAGATCTCGACAGGGATCTTTAAGAAGATAATTTCTTCTTTGGCGACACGAGTGAAAACAGTCAATATATTATTATTTTCAATATCACCTATTTAGGTCCAATAATAATACAAGACTGTCAGTAGACACTTTTTGTTTTTTTACATCTATTGCAACAGACTGGGTCACTTGTGGGTGGCTAACTATAATAGCTGCTTAATGTACAGTCGAGAGGTCATAAAATAACCTCGCACCAATGATATTGAAGTTACCAATATCCTGATTTTATTGATTCTAATGAAGAATTTATAGAATTTGATTCATATATAGTACCTGATTCAGATTTAGAAGAAGGTGGTTTAAGAATGTTAGAAGTAGATAACAGAGTGATAGTTCCTGAGTTAACACACATAAGATTTGTTATAACATCTGGAGATGTGATCCATTCCTTCGCAGTACCATCACTAGGAATTAAAACAGATGCGTACCCCGGAAGATTGAACCAAGTTTCAATTTTTATTAATAGAGAAGGTGTCTATTACGGGCAATGCTCAGAGATCTGCGGTATACTTCATAGTTCAATGCCTATAGTTATAGAATCTGTAAATATAGACAAGTTTGTACATTGATTATACAATGTTTAATTTATAAAGGGTCTATACAATGAAAAACTTATTTAATACTCCTTTAAGTGTGTATGGGTCACTACTTACCCATAAATTAACCAATAACGGCTTAGTATGAAATACAAAGGGTTTCTCACAATACTATTCAAGTTTAAATAATTACACTTTGGATGATTACAATAAAATCACAGTGGACTATATTAATAAATTAGTAGCTAACCAAGGTGTCTCTTTAACACAAACTGAATTAGATAAATTAAAAGAAATACCTGGAGTTACATTTGATTTACCTTTAAACGATCAAACAATCGAAGCGTTTGAAAGCTTAGTAGGTAGACCTAAGTCTAGACTATATAAATCTGGTATTTATATATTTACACACAAACCTAGTGGTAGTAAATATGTAGGTTCTAGTAATAGTCTATCAAGAAGATTAAACCAGTATTTTACTTTTACACATTTAAAACAAAATTCTGGACTACTGTTACCTTTAATAGCTAAAGATGGATTTAATGCTTTTACTTTAGAAGTTTTTGTTATGCCACCAGAGTTTAATTCTGGTTATTATTTCTTGTTCTTAGAACAGTATTATTTATTGTATAAAGATTTTGACTTAAATTCACAAAGAATTGTTAACTTTAGAGTTACTCAGGGTAATGGTATTTATTTATATGATAAGGAAGGTAAAACTTTATTTTACGCTAGTAGATCTATAAATCAAATGCAAAGTGAATTAAGAATTCACCCTAATACTGTAAATGGTTGTATAAAAACAGGTAATAAATATTTAGATTTCTTTATAATTTCAGATGTTGAATTAGAAAACACAGTTAAATCAGATTTAATTTTAGAAGATTTAATAAATCTAATAGAAGATAAAAAAGATTCCTTTTTAAAAACTACTTCAACTAATAAATTCAGTGTAACTATTATAGCTAAATCTGAAGCTACTGGAGAAGAATTAAAGTTTACTAGTATAACTGCGGCTATCTCTTATTTAAAAGATAATGGTATAAAAGCCGATAGAAATGTATTAGCTAAATACATTAATTCAAATAAACCGTATAAAGGATTTTTATTTAAAAAATAAAGTTTAAATTTACTGTATTAATTTTATAAGGTGGCGTAGGTGGAGGAGGCGGGATACTATTTAACACCTTCCAAAAATTATTTTGCTTGTCCTTCTTTAGGTATAAAAACTGATGCATACCCTGGTAGATTAAACCAAGTATCTGTATTTATTAACAGAGAAGGAGTATTCTATGGTCTGACCGTGGCCGAAACTGTAGTGAACCTATGGTTATAAATCATCAAATTGCGGGAAACCCCTAAAGGAATCTTAACCAAGTAAGTATGGTAACATAACTTATGGCACAGGTAATGACTCGTGGTACGGTAAAATCAAGATTTATTATTCAATGGGCAATCCGCAGCCAAGTACCAAATAATTAATAGCATACTTTTTGTACAACGGGTCTGTTAATATTAGATTCATTACAAATCAGGAGAGTTATTTAATAGTGGTATGCAGTTCATCGACTAGACGGTGGTTGGTATTATTAAGATTAATAATGCTTAAGGTATAGTCAGGCCCCATCTGAAAAGGTGCAGAAAAATAAGAGTAATCTTATTTTTTGTTAAATGGATATATATAACAATTCGTTAATTATATTCAGGGATCTCTACAATAGTTTGCTAAACTTAATTTAATGTAAAAATAAATGATTACAAACATAAAAGCACTTGTCTTTCACACGAAAGACTATTGTAGTATTTGCATGATACAGTTAGTAAAAATGTTTTTAATAATCACTTCATGTTTGACAAACGTATTGGATTAGGTTCTATAGCTGCTCTATCTTTAACTAGATGTTTTAGCTCAAGTAGATCTTTTAATTCAATTAAACCTTTGGTAAATAATCCAGAGTCTTTAGCGTTAGAACATATCAATAGTGGAAAAACTACTACTTCAACGGTTATCAATAAAATATTATTAAATCAAAATTTATCCGTTACTGACTCGAAATTAGAAGAATTATTAAAAGTTCAAGGTATTGAAGTGGATATTCCTATATCAACACCGGAAAATAGTCAACTCTTAGGTGAATTAGCAGGTAAATCTAAACATAAAGGTTTCTCTGGTATATATATATTTATACATAAAAATACAAATCGTAAATACGTAGGTTCATCTAATTTACTGAGACGTAGAATGGATTACTATTTTAAAGGAGATTTTCCTTTAGCTGGTAAATTTTTACCTTTACTTCACAAAGAAGGGCTAAAAGCTTTTAAATTAATAATTTTCAAATTAGATAGTAATAAATTTAGTAATCAAGACTCTTTAATTTTAGAACAGTATTATTTACTAAATAAAGAATTTAACTTGAATACACTAAGAGTTGTTAACGGAGGATCATCAAAAGGTGATGCTATATATGTTTATGATCTAACATGTAATACTCTTTATTACCATGCGAAATCTAAAATTGAATTAAAAAGAGTATTAAAAATACATACTGAAACCAGTAAAAAATATGTAGATTCCAAAACACCATACCTAAATAAATTCTTATTATTAAGTTATCCTATACCTACTGCTTTAACAAGTAATATTTCTGTAGATAATTTAGTAGGCATGATGCAAAAAGAAAGACAAGATATGTATACATTAGGAACTCGTAGAAGTATTTCAGTAGAATTAGAAATTAAAGAAGGAAATACATTTGTAGATTCTTGAGGAAAAATTTTTAATTTTTACTCTTTAACCTCTTGTATTGAATATTTAAGAGAATTAGGTTTAACAATTAAAAGAGAAACTCTTACTAAATATATAAAAGATGAAAAAGTGTTTCATAATTTCTTATGTAAATACTCAGATAATGCTTTACCTGGTAATTTTGAAGAAGTAGGATTAATTATTGATGAATATAAAAAATTAAAAACAGATACAGATTTAGATTCATTAAAAGTTAATAAAAAAAATAAATCCATATTAGTAAAAGGAGAAAATTTTGAGAAAGAGTTTGAAAGTATTACAGATACAATTAAATACTTTGATAGTTTAAATATAAAATTAGATAGAAAATCTTTAAATACTCGTTTAAAAGACGGTAAAATATATAAAGATTATTATTTTGCTTATAAATAACTATATAAAATTTAAAAATGTTTTTTTCCTTCATACATTAAATAAGTGTAGAGAGTATTCGCAATGTTCAGAAATATGTGGAATCCTTCACAGTTCAATGCCTATAGTTATAGAATCTGTAAACATAGACAAATTTGTTCATTGACTTTATAATGCTTAATTTTAACTAAATTATTAGTAATAAAATATTTATGAAAAAAATTATCAATTTATTTGGTAAAAAAGGTATTAGTTTAATGGTAAAACTTGATGCTACGGACATCATAATTGTAGTTCGAATCTATAATGCCTTTATAGTTGTTTAATGATTATATAAATATACATAAACATTTATATAATTTAATTTAATTAAATTATACGTATATAGTCATAATTCTGAATAATTCGATGTATATTAAATAAAAATATGAGTTTAACTTTAGTACTTTTTTTAATAGGAATTTTAGGATTCGTATTTAATAGAAAAAATATAATATTAATGCTTATTTCTATAGAAATAATGCTATTATCTATAACATTCTTAATATTGGTTAGTTCTATTAATCTAGATGATATAATAGGACAAGTTTATGCCGTTTACATTATCGTTATTGCTGGTGCAGAATCTGCCGTAGGTTTAGCAATATTAGTTGCTTTTTATAGACTAAGAGGAAGTATTGCAATAGAATATAAATAATGTATTTAAGTATAATTATATTACCTTTATTAGGGTCTATAGTATCCGGATTTTTTGGTAGAAAAGTCGGTGTGACAGGTAGTCGTATATTAGGTTGTTTAAGTATAATAATAACAACAATATTAGCTATAATAAGCTTTTTCGAAGTAGGATTTAACAATAATCCTATATCTATTAATCTATTTAAATGATTAGATAGTGAATCATTTAATATGGTATGAAACTTCCAATTTGATAGTTTAACAGTATCTAGTGCGAATTCGTCATATATATGGTGAATATTAGCTGTGTTGGCGGGAATCCAACTCTGCAAGGTAGTTTTTCTAATTATAACATATAGTTTTTTTTATATAATAAAACAAATGTTTAAGTTAATTAAAAACACAAATTTTTCTTCTTCATTACAATTAAATACTTATTATAGAGGGTTAAATATAAACAACAGAATATTGTCCAAATCTTATAGCACAAAACAAGATAAATATTATTCAGAAGAAGATGATAATTTTTTGAAATGATTTGTAGGTTTTTCAGATGCTGAATCAAATTTTACTATAAATACATTATGAAAGAATGATAAAGTTTCAATATCTAAATTTTCATTTATGTTCAAAATAGCATTACACAGTGATGATACAAATATATTAAAACTAATTAAAGAAAAATTAGGCATAGGTAACGTTAGAAGCTATAAAGATGAATATATATTTAATGTAACAGATAAAAAAGGAATAGAGAAATTAATTCAAATATTCGATAAATATAACCTTAATACAACTAAATATTTAGATTATTTAGCTTTTAAGGAAGCTTTTAATATTTATAATAATAAAGATGAAAATAGTAAAATAGATACTATTAAAAATGATATTATAAAATTAAAAGAAAGTATGAATAAGAAAAGAGTTGATTTCGATAGACCTAATGATATAGTAATTAATAAATATTGATTATTGGGATTTATAGAAGGAGATGGATCTTTTTTTATCAGAAGAGACAACCTAGTGCCAACTATTGCTATAGAATTACATGCTACACAGTTATCTGTATTAGTAAAAATAAAGGAATTTTTAGAGAATAATTTAGGATTTGATAAATATTCTATGTTTAAATTAAGAAATTCATCTATTATATCTATAACTAAAAGTAATTATAAAAAAAATAGTAAAGCTAGTGTATCTTTAATAATAAAAAATATTAGAGTAATACATAATTATTTAATACCATTTTTTAGTGAAATGGAGTTTTTAAGTAAAAAAGGACTAGATTTTGCTGATTTTAAAATTATTTGTATTGCAATATATAATGGAATTCATAGAATCGATGGAATGAAAGAAATAATCTTAAAATTATCATATAATATGAATAATTATAGATTGTCTACCAACATAAAACCAGTAGAAATACTAAGTAAAGAAGAATTAGACAAATTAATAAATATTAATCCTACTGTAAAATATTTATTTGACGGAAGACAAGTAGATATCTTAACAAATAAAGTATTACATCAACAAGTTAGCTGTGTATATGAAATTTATAAACCAAATAACGAAATTGTACTAGCGAATACTTTACAAGAAGCAGGATTAATTGTAAAAGTTTATTCTGAAACTCTAAGTAAACATTTAGATTCTATGGGCTCAACCCCAGAACAATATTTAGAAATAAAAAATAACAAAGTAAGAAGAATAGCTGTTTTTAATTAAATAAACATATTGTGTAGTGGAGAGGTGGGTGGCAATATATTAAGAAAAAAATTAAGGAACTGAGTAAGATTACAATCGAACAGTTCTATACTTGCAGAAAAAAAAGGTGAAAACGGTCAAGGACGTCCTTGTATTAGACCGTCGGCAGTTGTAAATGTCGCTACAGACTGGTTCACCGGGGTAAGGCTGAAATGTCTGTCCAAATGTACAGTCGGACCTTATAACGAGTGTGATATCGTAAAGAGGAAGGATAATCCATTAAGCTACACACAGCGGATAACCCTACGCACAGGGGTAAACTCTTGAATTATAAAGAAGGTTATTCTTTATAGTTTTTATTAAAAATAGTTATATATAGATAAAAATATCTTGTTTTTAATCAGTTAATTAAGGTTGTTCTATGTTAATACCAGTATTAGTTATTAGTTCTTTAGTTCACTTTTACTCTATTGGATATATGAGCCACGATCCTCATAATCAAAGGTTTTTTAGTTATTTAAGTTTATTCACATTTATGATGATAATTTTAGTAACAGGTAATAATTATTTATTAATGTTTGTAGGATGAGAAGGTTATATACTCCAGGTTTTAATTAAATTATTATTAATATTATTATTTAGTAACGCTTCGTACATAATTAGTAGTTTATACACAAATAGTTCAATTCTAAAAAATAAAGCCCAAAATAATTCTATTAGAATTACTAGAATTTGTTCTACAAATACATGGAAATTCCATAATTTAAGTAATAAAGAATTTTGTAGAAATTATTCAACAAATAAATTATATAAAAAGTATAAAGAAGAGTGTGAATTAACACTGGAACAAAAAGAAGTACTTATAGGAATTATATTAGGGGATGGGTTTTTAGAAAAATTAAATGAAAGATCTAATACCAGATTAAAAATTGACAACGCTTACCCTAATCAGGAAAAATTTGTTAACACATTAAGAGAATTGTTTGATTCAATTACTAATATGGAACCTAAAGTTTTAACTAGAACAGATAAAAGATCTAATAAAATTACACAATCTATATATTTTAATACTCTAACCTTACCCTGTTTAAATCATTATCATGAATTATTCTATAAAGGGAAAATAAAATCAATTCCAAACAATATAGGAGAATTGTTAACGGAAAAAGGATTAGCTTATTGATTAATGGGGGACGGGTTATACAGAAAAGATAGAGGAGGTGTTATAATTTGTACAGATTCTTTCCTTTTAGAAGATGTTGAATTATTAACATCTGTTTTAATTAACAAATTTAGCCTTTCAGTATCAGTATCAAAACATAGAGAAAATGTACATAGAATTTATATACATAAAAAAAGCGTTGATAAATTAATAGACCTGGTTAAGCCTTATTTTATTACGACCATGATGTATAAACTCGGATTATAAAAATAAGAACAATATTAATTTTAATTTTAATTACCCCAATAGCCTTAAATGATGAAATTTATATAAATCAACAATAGTCAAAAAAATTAGATGCATGTCTAATGGACTTAATAAAGACATTAAACCTTTAATAATAGGATCTTTATTAGGTAATTCTTATTTAGAAAAGGACGAAAAAGGTATTAAGTTAGTATTTATAAAATGTAATGGAAATATAGAATATTTAATGCAATTTTTTAATTATTTTAGTAGCATGGGATATTGTAAATCAAAAAAACCTGTTTTAAATAAAGTAATCTCTAAAAATAATAAATTATTATATTATTGAAAAGCAGAAAGTTATTATTTAACTCAATTGGAATGATATTATAATATATTCTATTTTCATAATAAAAAAACTATACCTTCAAATTTAAAAGAGTATTTAACACCTTTATCGATTAGTACATGATATTTAGATAATACTGATAAAATGTATATTTCAAATAATCAAAGTTTTAATTTAAACAGAGAGAATTTAGATTATATATCTCAAATTTTTAAAGATAAGTATAATATAAATACATCTTATGAATTAGAAAGTAAAGGTAAAGTTGCTTTTTATATTGATAACCTTAGTTTAAATAACTTTAATAATACCGTAAAGCCTTATATTTCTTCTTCTTTACAATATAAATTAAATAAGCCACATAATAAATTAACTATGTGAAACAATTCAGTATTGTCTTTAAGAAAAAATGCTAATGAGTTCGTATATAATAGTATGAGAACTTACTCTACTGATGTTAAAGATATAAAATATTCAGTTAAATATAAAAAAGAGTATGTATTAACTGATATTCAAAAAGAAGCATTAATAGGTATAATTTTAGGAGATGGATTTATAGAAAGAGCTAAACCTACTCATAACGCAAGAATTAGAATAGAGCAGTCTTATCCTGAAAAAAGTGAATATTTAAAAAGTTTACATGAATTATTAAAGCCATTAACTACAATGGAGCCTACTATATTGACAAGAGAAAATAAAAAGAGAGGTATTTCTACTCAATCCTTATATTTTAGAACTTTAGCTATGCCTTGTTTAAATTACTATCACGAATTGTTTTACAAAGAAAAAGTAAAAATAATTCCAAAAAATTTAGAGGAGTTATTAACAGCTAGAGGGTTAGCATTTTGAATAATGGATGATGGGGGTAAATCTGTACACAATCAAACCATTCTTCATACTAGATCTTTTAATAAAGAAGACGTAGAATATCTTCAAACAGTTTTAAATAAAAATTTTGAACTAAGAACTAGGCTAGAAGAAAAAATACAAGATCAATGAGTAATATATATACCTTTGCGTCAAAAAATAAAGCTAAAAGACATTGTAGGCCCATATATGCATGAATCTATGTTGTATAAAATATAAATTAGTTATAGTTAGTAATAAAAATATATTTAACTAGAATTTAAATATATTAATTTAAGTTTAAAAATATAGTTTATTACTAGCAATATCGTTGAAAACGATCAAATAAATAGAGTTAATTTAAAGATCGTCGGTTATTTTTAATCGCGACAGACTGGTTCAACGGTGGGTGGCTAAATGCTGCTTAATGCACAGTCGGAGTCTTTATATTTAAAATATTTTAAACATACCAAGGTTTTATGTAAATCCAACTAGGTAATAAAATACAGGGAGTATATATTAACTCTATATAGGTATATACTCTAAAGATTCGGTAGGAGTTTGTTCATATCTTTTAGTTAGCTTCTGATTTACTAGAATTGCTGCTAATCAGAGTTCTTTATCTGCATTTCTAACTAATAGAGTAGGAGATTGTTTTTTAACAATAGGAATGTTTGTAATATTATGGTCTTTAGGTAATTTAGATTATAGTACAGTATTTTCATTAGCTCCTTATATTAATGAAAATATAATTACAATAATAGGTATATGTTTATTAATAGGTGCTATGGCTAAAAGTTCTCAAGTAGGGCTTCATATATGATTACCTATGGCCATGGAAGGACCTACTCCTGTATCTGCCTTAATCCACGCGGCTACAATGGTTACAGCAGGAGTGTATTTATTAATACGTTCATCTCCTTTAATAGAATATAGCTCAACTGTTTTATTAATATGTTTATGATTAGGGGCTGTTACTACGGTATTTAGTTCTCTTATAGGTTTATTTCAACAAGATATAAAAAAAATTATTGCTTATTCTACTATGAGTCAATTAGGTATGATGGTTATAGCTATAGGATTATCTTCTTATAATGTAGCTATATTCCATTTAATAAATCATGCTTTCTATAAAGGATTGTTATTTTTAGGAGCAGGTGCTGTAATACACGCAGTTGTGGATAATCAAGATTTAAGAAAATATGGTGGATTAATATCATTTATACCTTTAACATACACAGTTATATTAATAGCTAGTCTTAGTTTAGTAGCTTTCCCTTTCATGACTGGATTCTTTAGTAAAGATTTTATCTTAGAATCGGCTTACGGTCAATATCACTTTAGTAGTATAAATGTTTACTTTATTGCTACAATAGGTGCAATATTTACTACATTATATTCAGTAAAAGTTATATACTTAACTTTTTTAGCTAATCCTAATGGATCTGTTAATTATTACAAAAATGCTCATGAAGGTGATATATTTATTAGTTTACCTTTAGTTATATTAGCTATATTCTCTATATATTTTGGTTATTTAACTAAAGATATATATATAGGGTTAGGTTCAGGATTCTTTGTAGATAATAGTATATTTATTCATCCTATACATGAAATATTAATAGATACTGAATTTGGTGTACCTACTGTATTTAAATTACTTCCTTTCTTTTTAACAATATTATTCTCAGCATTAGCTATAATATATTCAGAATTTATGCCAAATCTTGTATCTAGTTTTAAATTATCTAAGATAGGATACTATATATACGGATTCTTTAACCAACGTTTCTTAGTTGAATTCTTCTATAATAAATATATAGTTAACATAGTGTTAGATTTAGGAGGTCAAACTACAAAAGTTTTAGATAAAGGTAGTATAGAATGAATAGGTCCTTATGGTCTTGGAGTAGCTTTAGTCAAAAGTAGTAAAACTATCTCTGGTTTAGGTAAAGGAGTAGTTACAGATTATGCTCTTTATATATTAATAGGAGCTTGTTTTTATCTATCAATATTTACTTTTGTTTCTGTTTTCTATGACTTAGCTATTTCTATTACATTATCATGTATATTAGTATTAGTAGGTGTAAGTAATTATGTGAAAATTCATCAACATGATAACATAAATGAGAATAATTTACATTCAAGTTTTTTAGGTATTTTTCATTGAACTTGAACTTGAAATGATACAAAAGAATTTTTCAAATATCTCTGTAAAATAATCTCTTTTTTGTTTAGACCAAAAATAGCTTTTAAATTCTTTAAATTTTATGGGACCAAAAATTTTTCATTTAATTTTTAAACCCTCTCTTGTTATTGGTATAATCATTTATCTAATAGGTTTTAGTTTTTCTGATACTGTTTATTTTGACGGAGAAGATGATGATACAAACCCTCAGGATAATGCAAAAACTCAAGATAATACAGAAACGAAAAATGAAAATCAAGATGCTAATTCATCTTCTCATTCAAATAAATGATTGGTTGGAAGAATGATGGATATATACTCATTTTTAGAAGAACATGAATCTAAATGACTTGAAGATGAAAAAGAGGAATATCAAAAAACTAATGTTTTACCTGAAAATTCTTTACATTCTACTATAGCTGAGTCTAGAGCAGATGATGCAAAAGAAATTAATGCCCTTAATCAAGCTTTAAATAAAATTAATTTAGAAGAAAATCCAAATGATGTTGGTTCAAGTGATAACAAAAGATTTGCTATAGAAGATTTATCAGAAAATAAAAAATCTAAACTTATAGCAGAAGATGAAGCTAAAGTGAACAACACTACAAATAAAAATGTATATAGTAGTAATAAATAATATTTATTAGGAATTTTTCTATTTTTATGTGTAGGATACTTATAATAATTTGCATATAATGCAGTATATATATTTAATATAATAAATATATAATTTAATTTAAAATACGTATATATCTTTTATGTAATAATACATTGAATAAATAAATTTTGTAGGTAAAAATATATTTATTATTATTATATAGGTATTGATAAAAATTACAAATTTTCAAATATTAAAATGAGAATATTAAAGAGTCATCCTTTATTAAAATTGGTTAACATATATATAATTGACCATTCACAACCAAGTAACATAAGTTATTTATGAAATTTTGGTTCTTTATTAGGGCTTTGTTTAGGTATACAAATAGTTACAGGTGTAACTCTTGCTATGGATTTATTTGTGTAGAAGTAAAATCTTACAAATTGCTGGGATACCCATAACGTATATGGACAATCAGCAGGAAAGCAACTTTTAAGTTGAATCTTCAGAGACTAAAGGTAAGACATATGTTTAATTAGTTTATTATTATCATATGATGATATAGTCCAGCCTCTCGAGAGAGTAAGGGTAGTAGACAATATTTAATTTATTTTTTATCCAAGGTTCTTTATTTTCCTTTTAAGTATTATTTCTATAATACTTTGAAACAGCTTTTTTTAAGAGACAATAGTCAATTTTATAGCAGATTATCTAGTCTAGATAATATATCCAATTATAGTACATTAAACGACAATGGTAAAAACAACACTAGAGTGTTAAATCCTTGATTTGTTACAGGATTTGTTGATGCGGAAGGATCTTTTTCTATGTCAATTTTTAAATCTAAAACTGCGGCTATAGGTTGAACTATTGAACCTTGTTTTATTATTACATTGCATAAAAAGGATATTGAATTGTTAAATAAAGTTCAGTTATTTTTTGGAGTAGGTACTGTTTCTACTGTCGGGGATAAAGTGGCCCGTTATAGAGTTAGATCTAGAGAAGAGCTTAAAGTCATTATTTCACATTTTAATAAATATCCCTTACAAACTACTAAAGTTCATAATTTTAGTCATTTTTGTAGAATATTAGATTTAATGAATAATAAATACCACTCAAATATAAAAGGATTTTTAAAACTTGTTTCTTTAATTAATAAATTAAATAATCCTTTATCACAATCTTTACTAGATAAATTATCCTCATTAGGTGAATTACCTGATATTGATTTAGATTTAACTTCATCAAGTGAATCTACTTTATCTAAGGAATATCTAGACCCCTGATGAATATCAGGATTTACTACAGGTGAAGGTTCATTTACATACTTTACACGTACACGTAAAAAAGCTAGTAGTGAAATAGTAAAAGATTACACATTAATCTACGAAGTAGGTCAAAGAAGCGATAGCTTATACGTATTAAACTTAATAGCTAAAGTGTTAGAATGTGGTAAAGTGTATACTGAAACTAGAGGTGTGAGTAAATATAGATTAGTTCCTAGAGACCAAATATTAAGTATAATAGTACCTTTTTTTGAAAAATACCCTTTAGAAGGTAATAAAAATATACAATATAAATTATGAGTGCAAATAGTAGAAATATTACAAACAACAGGTAGATCTGAAGAAAGAGATATCATAATAGAAAAGTTAATAAGAGAGTTATCTGAATTAAATAAATAAAAATATGTTTATACTTCGGCATTATAACCCTAGTGTAGCAGAAGCTTTCAATTCTATAGAGCATATTATGCGTGATGTAAATAATGGATGATTAATTCGTTACTTACACAGTAATACAGCTTCAGCTTTCTTCTTTTTAGTATACTTACATATAGGTAGAGGTTTCTATTATGCATCTTATAGAGCACCTAGAACATTAGCTTGAGTTTTAGGAACAATAATACTTATATTAATGATGGGTATAGGTTTCTTGGGTTACTTTAACATAGCCCAAAACGATTATAATAATAATAATAATTATAAACCAACAGTTAAAACATTTAATAATAGATATTACTCTACATCACGTAATACTGATGTAATAAATAGCTTTTTAAAATCTAAAAATCTAAATCCAGTGTTTATTTATGATAATTTACAAGAAGATTCTGTACGTAAGACTGTGTCTAAAGAAACTAAAGATCTTAGTGGTATTTATATGATTTTGAATAAAGAAACTTCAAGTTATTATATAGGATCAGCTTCAACTGGTAGAATTAACTCAAGATTTACTAATCATTTAATTTACTTTAATGGTAGTAAAATCGTTAAAAACGCAGTGAAAAAGTACGGTTTACATAATTTTGCTTTTTTTGTACTAGAGTTATTTCCTGAAGTGGTTAATCAAGAAAATAATAAGAAATTATTAGATTTGGAAGATTTTTATTTAAAGTCTCTTTTGCCTGATTATAATATATTAACAGAGGCAGGTTCAAGTTTCGGTTATCAACATACAGAAGTAACTAGAATAAAAATGAAATCTAATTATAGTGAAGCTCGTAGAGAACGTATAGGAGATTTAAATAGAGGTAGATCTCTATCTCCAGATACTATTAAAGCTATTAGAAAATCTGCTCTTAATATAAAAGAACGTACCTATTCAGAAGAAGCTATTTTAAATATGAAAAAGAATTCTAAGCCTATTATTGTAAAAGAATTAAATGGCGCTGTTTATGGTGAATTTCCTAGTATAATAAAAGCAACAGAATCTTTAAATTGTTCATATAAAACAGTACATAGAGCTTTAAATAGTTCTAGTAAATTATTAAAAGGACGTTGGATTGTAAATTATATCTAAATATTATTATAGTTGTAGTCCTGTGAGTAACAAGTTTTAAGTAATTTATGGAAAGAATTCAAACTTAAAGCAGAATGACCCGACGGGGACATTGAAGAAATAATATTATTTCTTTGGCGATATTAGTGAAAACGATCAAAATATATTATTATAATATAGGAGATCGTCGGTTCTCCATAGGATCGCGACAGACTGGGTCACTAATGGGTGGCTGAAATGCTGCTTAATGCACAGTCGGGACTTTTTGTCTATCTAAGATCAACATGATATACGAACAAGAAAGTTATCATGGCTTTTTAATAAATATTTATTATTTATTATAAAAAGTAAGTTTGTATGTACTTCCATATGGTCAAATGTCATTATGAGGAGCTACAGTTATTACTAATTTAATTAGTGCTATACCTTGAATAGGACAAGATATCGTTGAGTCAACAACAAAAATTACAGTGTTAATTAATTTATATATTTGTATGATTATTTTATTTTCATTATTACCTACAATAGGGAATGTTCATAAAAACGCCTTAAAGAGATTTAATAAAATATTGGATAAAAAAGATTATATTTCCATACCTTCATCATTTATAGCTTTTTTAGTAGGCTTAATAGACGGAGATGGTTATATTCAAATAACTAAAACTACTAAAGGGTTTATAACTATGAAATTGACTATTTCATTACATTTAGATGATATTTCTACTTTAGAATATATTCAATCTGTTTTAAAATTAGGTACTATAAATATATATAAAGATTTAAAAAGCCCAACTTGTAAATTAGTAATAAATAGAACTGAATTACAGGAAATATTCTTTCCTTTATTAATTTATAATAATATATTCTTTTTAACTGAAACTAGAAATGATCAATTTAATCTGGCTATGGATATTTTAAAAAATGATATTAAAATGTATGACGATATATCGTTAAAAGATAATATTAAAAATGTATTTAAATTACCAGAAAATGCATATGATTATACATTATTGCCTTTCTTTAAAAATTGAATTGTAGGATTTACTTGCTCTTCTCTATATCCCGGTGTTGTTGAATTTGCTCAAAAAAACCCTCTTACTTATAAAAGAGTAAAAAAAGAATATAGAAAATTATGTTCTAATAGAGAGAGTTATTATTATTTACTAAAGCATGTACGAAACCTAGAACATGTAAAAAAAATTTAGAACTTATAGTGAATAAAGTATAAAAAAGGTAAGAGTTAAATTTGAATTTAAACTCTTTAATAGTTACATGGGTGATTGGGGTAAGTAACTCTACAAAAATAGATAACTTTATACCTTGTAACTAATAATTTTATATTATTTATTCATAATCATAACTATAACAATTTGCATATTATGCAGTATATATATTAAATATATTTAATATATAATTAAATAATTATTTAAAAAATACGTACATATTTTATGTAATAATATATAAAATAAATAAAGCTTGTAGGTATAGTTGTTTTTTATACGTATTCTTTAATAATAACACAAAAAAAAATTTTTTTTTTAGATAATGAAAAATAACTCTTTAAAATCTCTTAACCTTAATTTAAAAAATAATACAGTTAAATCAGTAAATACTGATATGGTAGTTTGAGGTTCTAATTTAAATTCAACAGCAGGTACGGGTCGTCTTACAAAAATAGTCAAAAATATGTTTGTATTAGCATCTTACCAAAAAAGTGTAATTATTGGAATACTTCTATCTGATGGAAACTTATCATCTACTAACCCACATGAGAATCCACATTTGACTTTTAAACAAGGTTTAAAAAACTCATATTATGTTTGATTTGTTTATTTTAAACTTGCTCATTATTGCAACGTTTACCCTAGTTTAGTTAAAAGTGTTAGAATAAACAAAGTGCATTCAGCTCTATATTTCCGTACTAGAGGGTTGCCATGCTTTAGCGAACTAAGATCTTTATTTTATATAGACAGAGTAAAAACAATACCTGAAGATATATATAATCTATTAACTCCAGTAGCTTTAGCACATTTAATAATGGGTGATGGGTCTGCTAGAAAGTCTGGTTTAATTCTTTGTACTGATTCTTATAAAATAACAGACGTAGTTCGTTTAATAAATGTTTTAATAATAAGATATAATTTTAAATGTAGATTACATTTCCATACACCAACTCAACCTAGAATTTTTATAAGTCAACAATCTATGTCTGTTCTACGTGAATCGGTAAAACCTTATATGTCTAAATCAATGTTATATAAAATTGGATTGTAATTCTTATTGTTTGACGCTATGGCTAAAACCAAAGGGTTGAGAAGTAAGCAAGCATGGAGAAGGGGAAAGGCTGTCAGGTAAGTTTTCAATAATCTACTGGCGGTGTAGAAGGTTCATTCTTCATTAAAAGTAATAATGATGGTTGTTTTCAGTTAAAACAAAGAATACATACTAATTTATTTGAAGCATTTAAATTAGTATTTAAAACTAATAGAAAAATAGATACTACAAATAATTTTAGTCAATTTAGTGTTAGTTCTAAATCTGATGTACAAACAGTTATAAACTTATTTTCTTTTGAAGGTTTACATCCTTTAATAGGGTTAAAGTATATTCAATATATTAAATGATTAGATAATCTACAAAATAGTACACGTTATAATAAATTACATTACCCAACACTGTAATATGGGCTCCTTAAAAATAATCTTATTTATTTTTAGAGGCAAATGGGGAAAATTACAAAGACATTTAGTAATATAATTAACCTCCAAATTACTAACTAATTTGTAGCGGAACTTAATTCGGTTTATTAGAGGGATTAAGGACGTTAAACGACTAATGGGTGAGTTAAACCGACAATAAGCTCAACACGATAACCCCAGAATTTTATTATTAAAATAAAAATTCAAGACATAGTCTAAATATATCTGAAAGGATATAAAATATAAATTAAAAATTATACCAATTATATTGTCATTTGAGGAGGTTTCTCAGTTAACAATGCTACTTTAAATAGATTCTTTGCATTACACTTTGTATTACCTTTCGTATTAGCTGCATTAGTAATAATGCATCTTATAGCAGTACATGATTCAGCAGGTGCAAGTAATCCTTTAGGAGTGCCAGGTTATTACGATAGAGTACCATTTGCTCCTTATTTCTTATTTAAAGATCTAATTACTATATTTATCTTTATGTTTGGTTTAAGCTTATTTGTGTTCTTTATGCCTAATGTATTAGGTGATAGCGAGAATTACGTAATGGCTAATCCTATGCAAACTCCTGCTGCTATAGTACCTGAATGATATTTATTACCTTTCTATGCTATACTAAGATCTATACCTAATAAATTATTAGGAGTTTTAGCTATGTTCAGTGCCTTATTAATTATAATGTTATTACCTAAAGCAGATTTAGG